>CM061148.1:2326907-2506907 GCA_030710495.1 Labroides dimidiatus
TGGGAGGAAGTGAAGGTGTTCGCTGCTCTCTGATTCATCCTGCTCTTTGTTTGTGTGTCATTCTTCCACTCGCTGCTGTAACGAGTCTTTATTTTCCCCGGTGGGGTCGTTAAGATTCAACCTAAACTAATTCAGTCCGGTCCCCGCGGACTCCTTCAGACTTAATTAAGTCTATCAGGTCCAGTTTGTTGCAGCCTGGACTCTTAAAGTCTGAGCGTCTTTGACCAGGTGTAGGTGTTTGAAGGTCCTGTGGTTACCTGCTGTGCAGAGTCCAGTCCAGGGTGCTGGAGGCCAAACCAGAACAGAAACCCCTCCATGTTTGAATGTTTGTATCCAGACCGGCTGCTGTCTGTAGCGTTGGTGCTGGTCTGTACTGGTCTGAACTGGTCTAAGCTGAGTTCCGGACCTTTCCAGCTCCCTCTACCGTGGAAACAGCAACAGGCCAGTTTGAGCTGTGGTTGCAAAAAGTTTTTGATTATTTGAAGACCTTTCTTTTGCCTCGACTTTTCCTCATAATTTTGACTTTTTATCCCATAATTATGACTTAATATGGTTAGAAAAAAAATCTCACGGAAGCCAACTTTTAATTTTTATTTATTTATTTTTTAACTGGTGGAAGTGGGCTTCCATTTTTCCTCTGATTTCCGTTTTCTCCACACGACTAACAGCTGTTTTCGCGTCAGTTTATCTGCTGATGTTTTCCAGGGTAGACTGTCGTCTCTTTATTTCGGCTCGTGAAGGTCAGACTGTGGTGGAAAATGTCGATCCGTGCCACAGATGGCATCCTCATGATTTCTTTTTGGTCCTCAACCCAAAAACATTTTGTTTTCAATCACGGAGGCGTCCATGGCAACCTGCGACAACAAACAAGAAACAAGACTTACAGAAAGGAGCTTTCTGCGGACAGATGGCCTTTTTTTTTTACTTGTAGGTTTTTCTGTTGACAGGAAGCAGGAGGACAGCTCCTACAGATATCAGTCAGATAGAAACCACCTTACTTCCTGTTGAATCTGCTCTGTTTGGGCAGCAAACCAGCGGTGAGGGACAGCTGGGCCTCCCCCCTCAGCAACAGGAACAGGAACACAAACATTAGCAACAAGCCAACCGGATCAAGTGGGACCACCTCGGCTCAGAACAGCCTCCAGATAGACCGAACGTTAGCTGGTTTACGAATGGAGGATGAGCGAGGTCAGGGCTAAAGGTGTGAAGCCAATCATCCGGCTCCTTTTTCCTGTTTCTAATAAAACACGTATTTCTGCTAACGTCTCTCCTCCCTGTGGGAGAAAGCTTCACCGTGCGAGCTCGGAGCGCGTTCACATGCCTCTCTGACCCTTTTATACATAATGGCCCTCTCATGAATTGAACACGAGGTGGTTAGGTGTGATTCAGCCAGCCGTGCACTCTGCAGCGCAGCACTCAGGCTTCGTATAGAGCCGGGACTTAAAGCTGGAGCTCTCACCGTGTTCTTTCTGCGCTGCAGGAGTTCAGGATCGGGTCAGCTGCGAACACTGACAGCACGGAGGCACCTGAACATGTTAACTTTCATGTTGGAGGAGAAATAAACAGGAAACCAGGGAGGAAGAGTTCAGTCAGAGTGCACAAAGATACGCAAACCTGCAGCCAAGAAGCCGACTGTCTCTGCAACTTTCACAAGAATATTTCAAAAAGTCCCCAAAAAACTTTGGAAACAAGAAGTCAGACTCCACCGACAGAAACAGGAAGTGATCGTTTCTCATCTACTGCTTCTTTGATGGAGTTCCTCTGCTTTCCCATGTCTTAATTCTGGATGTTCAGACTGAGCATGTGCAAATGTTCAAACCTCTACATATGCACCAGATCTTCACCAGATCGTCATGAGACTTGATGACATCATGAGGTGATCCCATTTTGGATGGACGGGGCCTCAAACACCAAGGGCTGTTCTTCAGCTTTGTTCTAGAAGGCTGGCCAATCAGAAGGAAGGAGCCTTAAAGAGACAGCAACTAAAACCAAGTGTTTAGACAGAAGCTGAAATAAGAGTTTATAAAACACAAGAGAGAAAAACAGAGATTTATTTATTCACTTATTTATTTTTACTGTGAATCGTGTAAAAATACAACGGGGGCACCAGAGGGACAAAATAAAGAGAAAAAAACACACTCAGTTTCCTTTAAAAACACTCAGAGAGTTCCTGAATGTTGTGACATCATGAACATTCTAGAAGCTCATTGGTGGAGCTGCAACATAAAGGCTGTGTAGAGCTTTAAAAACAAGAACAAGGACTTTAACATCAATTCTTAAAGAAACAGGAGCCAGAGCAGAGTTTGAAGGAGGAAATAAGACTTCAACAAAACACCAGAGAGAGAAAAACAGAGATTTAACTGAGCTGGAAATCATGGAGAGATACTACAGGGACACCAGAGGGACAAAACTAAGACT
Source organism: Labroides dimidiatus (assembly GCA_030710495.1). Lineage (NCBI taxonomy): Eukaryota > Metazoa > Chordata > Actinopteri > Labriformes > Labridae > Labroides > Labroides dimidiatus. Next base: position 2,329,326 of record CM061148.1, read on the forward strand.
AAGAAATAGCACAACACCCCCTCTTTAAAAGCACATGTAGGGGTCCTTTTGTATTCGGATGCTTGCAGTGGGAAAAATCACATCCTTAAAGATGGTTTTGTGGTAGTTAGATGAAGAAATCTGCAAAAACTCAAAATTTTATTCATTCAACCGTCAAATTTCCTGAAAAAAAATGCTGTTTTTGGACTTAAGAAGCTAAAACTGAAAAGTCTGGATAAAGATCTGATTCTGTTGTAGCACAAGCAACAAATAAAAGTCTCTGCAAATGTTACGAGAAAAGATTTCCGACGTTTCTCAAAATAAGAGGAAGATGGAAATTTGTTTTTAATTTATTGGTGAATGTTTTCAGTTATTAAAAGCGGTTCAGACCTCATTTTTGGCTTCTAATGTGTTTTAATGAGATGAGTAAGTGGACCTGTGATGTAACTGTGGCTCATACTGAGTTCAGTGAAGCATTTATGAGTAGAAATGAGACAAAAAACAGCTGATAAGATCTCAGTTTTTTTCCCCGTTTCTCAGATTTCATGTTTTAATCAGTCATCAGAGTGAGAGCAGGAACATTGGTGCTTGTTCTGGACTTGGATTCCAGCTCCTGCATGAAGAAAGAAGAATAAGCCAACAGAATTAAATATCAATTCCACTATTTGTTGTCTGCCCATTTTTTTATTCCCTGCCTTTCTGAACAAAGCAAAGCTACCTGCGTCTCTGGAGCGCTGAACTTCAGCACCAAATGATGAGTTTTATTCCCCGCTTTCAGGCTGTTTCATCAAATGTGTTATTGGAAGAAGCCCAGAGGCTTCAAAGATTGTTTGATTCCTCTCATCAAACCCCCGAGAGGCTCCTGCGACCTCTAACTTCTGCTCTGAGGCGTCACTCGTCTCCATGTTGTCTGCAGCTTTCCACAAACATTTGAATCAATCAGGAGCTGCTGCGGTGCTGGAGGGGCTTCACATGCTGCTGCTGCTGCTGCTGCTGCTTTCCAGGAAGCCAGGAACCTTTTCAGGAACCCCAGAACTCTGTTTGTCAGGAGCTGAAATCCTGAGGGCGCGAGCGGTCCTCAGCAGGTTCTTATTTAATGTTTCTTTCACCAGCGATGGTCTGAGCAGGGAGAAATAAGGCTCTTATAAAGGAAACTGACTACAACCGTCACCAAAACTGCAACACAGATATGAGACGAGTTAAAAAGTGAGCAAACATTTAGCTGCTAACATTCACAGAGAGCAGAACAAACCCAGTGTTAGTAAAACAAACACCCAAATTAAACCAGTTAAAGACCCGATAAGGACATTAAGGCTCCAAACAAGAACAAAACACGTTTAAAATCCTATTTCCTGCAAAGCAAACCTTCAAAATAAAAGCCCCAAACAGTTCCAGAAAATGGTTAGGGTTAGGGTTGACAATAGATGCTTTTTTACAGTGTTGACTGTACTTGATTTGACTTGTACTTTAAATTAATCTTTTAATTTCTTTTTATTAGGTATGAAATCAGATCAATGTGCAGGACACTTGGATTAATACAAACATGTTTTTTACGGTTAATTTCATAAATTTATTTTTCTTTTTTTTGATTCGGTGGAATGGCTCATGTGCAGTTGAGTTGTTTCTGGATGTCACTGTGTGTCAATGTTTTTTATTATTATTTTTGGTCTTAAAGACAGCAGTGACAGTTTTTCGGTCTTATAATATTTTAATCTTTGGTGTTGTGTTGTTGGAGCAGGTCTGAGGCTTGTCAGTGGACAGGGATAAATTGTAAAACCTCTGGAAATGCTCAGGATTTAAGCTCCTCTGAATGAAAACCTGCAGCAGAGAGAGAGGACACGACTTCACAAATCTCTGCTTCCTGGATTCCAGCTGGTTCCAGGTGGTTTGAGCTGGTTCCAGCTGGTTCCAGCTGGTTCAAGGTGGTTCCAGCTGGTTCCAGCTGGTTCGAGCTGGTTCAAGGTGGTTCCAGCTGGTTCCAGGTGGTTTGAGCTGGTTCCAGCTGGTTCGAGCTGGTTCAAGGTGGTTCCAACTGGTTCCAGCTGGTTTGAGCTGGTTCGAGCTGGTTTGAGCTGGTTTGAGCTGGTTCAAGGTGGTTCCAACTGGTTCAAGCTGGTTCCAGCTGGTTCGAGCTGGTTTGAGCTGGTTCCAGCTGGTTCCAGGTGGTTTGAGCTGGTTCCAGCTGGTTCGAACTGGTTCAAGGTGGTTCGAGCTGGTTCCAGGTGGTTTGAGCTGGTTCCAGCTTGTTCGAGCTGGTTCAAGGTGGTTCCAACTGATTCAAGCTGGTTCCAGCTGGTTTGAGCTGGTTCCAGCTGGTTTGAGGTGGTTCCAGCTGGTTTGAGCTGTTTGTAGCTGGTTCAAGCTGGTTCAAGCTGGTTCCAGCTGGTTCGAGCTGGCTGGTCGTCACGTTTTGCTGTTTAAGAAATAATAATAAGTGCTTAGAGGATGTTTGGTTCCTGGACCGCCTGCTCCAGGCGGGTCTGGAGGGCTGGTGTTGTAGCATCCAGTGAGATTTAATCCAATAACTGCTGGAGTCCAATAAGGGCTGAAATCTGCAGGAAAGTGTCGGTGAAGCACTTTTTGATTCGAGTGGGTGGATACTTAGACAGAGGTAGCAGAGTTTGCTGCCATGTTTTTCACCTCCACTCCTCTGTCTGTCACTCCCTCCCTCCCTCCCTCTCTCTCTCTTTCCTTCTCTCTCCCTCTCTCTCTCCTTCCTCCTAATCTCCTGATTTACTCGGTCACGACCATTTCTCCCTCCTTTTCTTACCCCTCTCTCGCTCTCTGTCTCACTGTGTCAGCAGTAAAGCCTTTCTGTAGGCTGTATCTCCAGCTGCAGATGGCTCTTAAGTGTATGCAAGTGTGTGTGTGAGTGTGTGTGTGTGTGTGTGTGTGCATGTGTGTGACAGGGCGTTGGGCTGCTTCGGGCCACATCAGCTCAAGCTCCACTGGCCTTGTTTGTGTGTGTACATTTGTTTGTGTTTTCAAGTGTGTCACTCCGTCTCTTTCTCTATCTATGTGTGTGTGTGTGTGTGTGTGTGTGTGTGTGTGTGTGTGTGCATCTCTCTCTCTGCACGCTCTGCAGTGGCCCATGAGATCGCCTCATACAATATTCAGGCCTGGTGAGCCTCTCCGTTGTGTGTCTGTCTCTGTGTGTGTCCTACATGGGAGCTTCTCTCCTCTACCAGCTTGTATACTTTTCTCTCTCTCTCACACACACACACACACACACACACACACACACACACACACAAACACATCGTCCATGCAGGCCAGGAGGCGTCCTCTAACTTTCTCCGGCGCCTGTCCTCAGCTGTCCCCGCTGCCAGATGTGCTGCAGCACACACCTCCTTGCTAAGCGGGTGTTAGCATCATCTGTGGCGTCCGTTTAATCCTCATTATTTTGCGTTCGCAGCGACATTTGGAAACATTAAGTCAGGAAGAAGTCCCAGTGTGACCTCAGGATAACATTCAGGGCAGAACATCTCCACCAGGCTGCAGAAGGACGCAGTGAAATGCTAAAGCGTGATATTTAAAACTGCTGCAGAGGGTTTAAAGTTCACATGGCGTCAGGACAGACGTGTGAGGGCAGTTTCCAACCCTCCGGTCCCAAAAGTGATGCTCGGTCTTTCAAGAAAGCTCCACAGGAAACTTTTCAGAAGCCACTTTGTGTTAAACATGTGCACAGGAGCTGCAAACAAACACTGCTGCTGCACAATGTTCCATAAAAACTGACTTTTTTAATATGTTTCACTCTTGCAAAAATGTCATAAAAGAAAATAATCCGATAAAAATTCTCTTTTATAATTTGTGAAGTTTTTCTTGCAGCAAAATGAAACTTCTGCGTTATTTAAACGGTCTTTGAGCTGTTTTTGGAGTTAATCCCTGAATTTGGCCCTCCTGAATCAAAAAGAAAAACAAAAATCAAAACAAATCAAACGTCAGATTTTATATTTCTGCAGTTAATTGGCACCAGTTCATCTTTAGCTTCATTTATATTTAAGTCGTACAAAGAAGCTGAAAATCAAAGATGAGAAATAAGATCAAAAATTTTCAATTTCATTCAGATAATTCTGATTTTGGTGAAGAATTTATTGCAAATTCAATATTTAGCAAAAACGATCAATTTGTGGTTCATCTGCAGAACTAGTCCTGACTTTGTTTTGTGCAAAATGTTAATGTCTAATTTTTTGTATTAAAAAATAATAATGATCGATTACAGTTAAAATGAGCCACATTCTGCTGACAAGTCAAGAAAAATGTCACAATTCAGGAAATTAAATGACAAAAATAAAACCTGAATAAACTCTGAAGAATCAAAAAAATCTGCCAAAGCTGAAAAATGTTTTCCTCCAATTTCTTGAATTAAGAATTTTTTATGACATGAAACTGGACGTTTCAGACTTTGTTGGCAGTTTTTCTTTTTTTTCTTCTCGTGCAAATTCAGGCGTCACTTGTGTCGTTTGATATCTTGAAATAAGTTGTTTTTTTCTCGACTTGTCGGCTGAATGTGGCTCATTTTTGGACAATTTTACGACACATCAGACTCTGGAAAAAGTTCCTCTTTTTGAGGAAAGTGAGGAGGGTTGGAAAGGGATGGAAAATTTCAGGAAACTTTCCAGAAAATTTCAGGAAACTTTCCAGAAAATTTCCACAGGGATTTTAGCTCGGGAATATTGGAAAATTTTCAGGGTTTTGTCGCCGTCACTTTAAATAGATTTTTAGAAAACTTCCAGAGAAATTTTGGAAACTTATTTTTGTGGTGCATGATGGGATACGGAGCAAAATGTCCAAAGAAGGAGACCGTATGGAGGAGTTATGTCTTTATTATTTAGTGTGAAGCTTTATTAAGAGGGCACAGGGTGTGACATCGTTGGTCGAGGACAGGAAACACACACACACACACACACACACACACACACACACAGAGGATAATTGGATAGCCCATTTGCCGCTCTGCCTCCATGAGTCTCTCCAAGCAAGTGCTTTTGAGTATGAATTATGAAGTGTGGATTTAGTCACGCAGGCTCACACACACACACACACACACACACACACACACACACACACACACACACACACACACTTATCCATCTTCTCCATGCATACACATACACACTCATGTCCGTCGGTTTGTGTATGGTCATCCTGCATGTACTGTGCACACACACACACACACACACACACACACACACACGGTGCAGTGTCCCTGTATGCTTAGAAGCACTTTAGTTCACTTTGAGTCGTGTGTGTGTGCAAGATTCCTTTACCCCAGTGTGTGTGTGCACACACAGTCTCTCTTTGAGATGCACGTTCTGCTTGACACTGTGTGTGTGTGTGTGTGTGTGTGTGTGTGTGTGTGTGTGTGTGTGTGTGTGTGTGTGTGTGTGTGTGTGTGTGGGCAGCCTGCCTCTCCTGCCAGAACGTGTTAATCCGCTTGACTGCAGATCCCAATCAGGGCGAGGGAAGGAGGAGAGCGAGGGGACAGAGGAGACACGAGCGAGCGAGATGCTAAAAGAGCGGCGATGAATAGGCGAGAGAGAGAGAGAGAGAGAGAGAGAGAGAGAGAGCACGCCGATGGGCGGGGAGCGGGAAAGCCCTTTTTCTTCTTTAAGCAGCTCTAAGGAGGCAGATTTCACCACACAGACCCTCTTTGTGGGGGGTTGAGGACTCTGGGATCCGCCTCCGTCCCTCCTGGGTCACAGCCAGAGGAGCGTGCACCAACCAAAGGATTCACCACAACGAAAACCTGCTCCGCTAATCTGAAGACCTCCTCAAACACCTGTCGCTCCCTCAGGTCCTAATCTGGTCTGGGGGGTCACTGAGAGGCCTGGCAGGGCTCCAAACTGATTGCTCAGCTTGAATCAGCTGATCACTCTCCTTCAGAGCGCTTTGAATGAAGTTTAGCAGCAGAGAGTGAGTCAGAAAACAAACTCGTTGAGCTCTGAAGTAATCCAGGCGCAGTTATCAGGCGCAAACGTCTAAAAAAGTTTAAAGAAGGTTTAAGACTCGACACATCGAGCATACAGAGGCTGACGTGTCCGATCCTGCAGCACAGACAGAAAAAGAGAGAAATCAACCTTTACACGCATGCATCATCAATATTTCAGAAAACGGCCTGGAGAAAACGCTGCTCCTCGTTATTTTCGCCCTCAGCTGTTGACTGGAAGGCGAAGTTCAAAGCCGACGTGTCTCCTGTCGTCCCTGCAAACATCTTCAGATTAAATATTGAGACGCAGCTTTAATTGGAGACGATTTCTCTTTATTACAGCAGAGTTCACAAAGATTCCTCTGCTCACAAATCAGGTTTTGTGAAAAATGATTAACGCTGCTCTGATGAAACAGGAGAAAGCAGGACTCCATTAAAAGGATATGAAGTGGTGGAAGTCCTTGATTGATGAATCCGGACTCATTTCAGGACTGGGTTTTATTAAAAAGAGCCCGAGTGATGGATACGTCCTCCAAACAGGAACAAAAACAGACCTCGTCATTAATGAATCCTCCGTCTCTCAGAGATGACCTCCTCCCGCCTCCGTGTTTAGTCTCCATCAGCGCTGACGAGCTCGACCAATCAGAGCTCAGAGAGTATCTGCGTTACTGACAGCAGGGGGCGTCCCACGTGGTCGGCACGTCGTCCTGAGGCCGCAGCACCCCCTCAGGGAGAGCAGCTCCATTAACCATCCAGATAGAATAATTTCAGCCGGAGCTTCGAGGATGTTTGGGCTGCTGACAACAGTTTAGAGATGTGACAGAAGACGGGGAGCGGAGAATCAGAATAACATCTGAAAAGACGACAGTAAACAATCTTTCACCGCTTGGCGAGTTTCTTTTTACTCTTTCAAGCAGTTCAGGCGTCGTTTTTGTTGTTTAATTAAAACTTTCTACTTCTGGAATTTCATATTAAGTCAAGTTAAACACCATCCATCCACCTTCTACCGTTTTTCCGGGTCAATGTCATCAACAAAGACCAGTGACCCCCGCTCCCCGTCACTTCCACCAGCTCCTCTGGGGGGATTCCAAGGGGTTCTCAGTCCAGCCGAGAGATATAATCTCTCCATCCTGTCCTGGGTCTACCTCAGGGTGTCTTCCTGGAAGGACGTACCCGAACCACCTCCCCAGGGAGGGGTCCATCCTAACTAGATGCCTGAACCACCTCATCTGGCTCCTCTGGATGTCAGATCTCTGAACCCTGTCTCTAAGGCTCGGTCTCTTGTATTCGTGATCTTGTCCTTTCAGTCTCTGCCCACAGCTCGTGACCGTAGGTGAGGGTTGGAACGTAGACTGAGCGGTAGATTGAGAGCCTTGTCTTCTGGCTCAACAGGCCGGTACAGCGTCCGCATCACTGCCAACGCCACCCGATCCGTCTGTCAGTCTCTCGCTCTGTTCTTCCTTCACTCATGAACAAGACCCTTAGAGACTCCCACCAGACCCGGAGTGGGAACCATGGCCTCAGACTTAGGGGTGCTGATCTTCATCCTGACTGAGCTGGAGGTCAGTGTTCGATGAGGCCAATAGGATCACATCATCTGCAAAAAGCAGAGATGGGATCCTCAGAACCCTGAACCGGACTCCCTCCACCGTTTGGCTGCATCTAGAAATCCTGTCCATAAAAGTAAGGAACAGAATCGGTGGTGGAGCCCAACCCTGACTGGGAACCAGTTTGACTCACAGCTGGTAATACGAACAGCCAACAGGTCATCGACCTCCCATGAGATACCTCAGGGGACACGTCAAAAAACAGAGAGCGGTTGGAATCTTTAAAACCACATTTTTGACATTTTAGGAGTTTGAAGCGTTGGAGGCAGCCAGTGGTTTCCAAAGTGGAGATCAGGACAACTTTGGGAGTATTTTGCAAATCAAAAAATATTTGCATATTTCATGTATCATTGTGGAAATAAAACCAAAAATAGGAGTTAAATTTGATATCAAAGCGTGCAAACATTGAAGTGTTTGATCTGTTTGTCTTTGTTGAAGTCTGCTGAGGTGAAGTCAGGTTTCATACAGAGCAGATGTGGGTATCATGGATGTTTTGTTTCTGTTTTACTGTGGGATGAAAAGTCTGCTCTATATCAAGCTGTTCCCCCTGCATTTAGTCTTTATTTACTTTCAAAATGTGGTTTTTGTTTGAGGACAAATCCTGAAAAATGAGCTCAGATCGTCCGTTTCGTGCAGCAGAGAGAGAGAGAGGGTGGAGTCCCATTACGTTTGAACTAAAAGGAGCCGTCCGTCAAGTTTCATCTTCCTGCAGAAATGTTGCAACAAGTCTGTCAAACCACCTCGATCCAGATCCTGAAAACCGTCTCTAGGATCTGGACCGAAGAATCGTCTGCTGGATCTGGAGAGCTTCTAGAGGAACGACAGACGTTTGCATCACTCCGCAAGTTCGTTAAAGGGTCTGAAAATCAGCTGAGAGAAGAGGAGGAGAGAGAGGGAGAGCCCTTGGTTAGAGTCGAGAGAGAGAGAGAGGGCAAAAGAGGACAGAGACAGAGAGAGAGAGAGAGAGAGAGCAGTGGGAACAAGAGTGAGAAGGATGAGAGAGCGAGGGGGAGGAGGATGAGAGGAAACAGGCGTCCAGGGAGACTCACATATGGAGACGTTACAAGAAAGAGGCGAAAAACACAGAAGGACGAGTGCGAGACTTTGCACTTTTCACTGAGCGAGCGAGAGAAAGAGTGAGAGAGAGAGAGAGAGAGAGAGAGAGAGAGAGAGTGCTGTTAAAGGTGGTGGGCCGAGAGATGAGAAGGCGAGAGAGAGAGAGAGAGAGAGAAGAGGAAGAGCGAGAGAGATGGAAAGAGAGGTCGGGCGGACAGGCGGGTGGGCGAGCGAGAGAGCCAGAGGGAGGAGGAGAGGAGGAAGTAAGGGGGCGGGGCTCGAGAGCAGGAGCAGCCAGTCAGAGGCCGGCGTGGCGCTCTGCAGGGTGAATCTTACCCTGGCAACACAATGGAGAGAGAGAGAGAGAGAGAGCGAGAGAGAGAGAGGGAGAGAGGGTGGACAGGTGAACAGATGGCTGACTGACTGAGACACAAGCTGATCAGTGGACGAGTGTGTGTGTGTGTGTGTGTGTGTGTGTGTGTGTGTGTGTGTGCTGTCACAGAAATGTTGAGTGTGAGAAACACAAAAAGAGAGAGAGAGAGAGAGAGAGGATGCTGTGTTTGCACAGAAATGTTCACAAAATATCAGATCTGTTTACACGAGAGAGAGAGAGAGAGAGAAGCTGGCGCTGTCAAAGTGTGTGTGTGTGTGTGTGTGTGTGTGTGTGTGTGTGTGTGTGTATCCTCTGTTCACGTGTCGGTTTGATCTCAAAGGGCCTCTTCAGTCTCGGACTCTCAGAGTGAGAACATAACTTTGAGGGGAGGACGTGTCCTCGGCTCCTCGCTGCTTTCAGAAGACGTTTAAAGGCCTTGAAGATCCACCGTCCTGTTTTCATACCTCACAGCTCGCACCCACAACGATCGTTTGGTTCAGTGTGAGAAGAGGCAGCAGCAGCGAGGATGCTGGAACTTTCTCACTGAGCTCAACCTGCAGACTCTGAAACTCGTGCACGGTCTGTTAGCGTGCACTGAGGAGGTGAACGCTTCCTCTGCTTTATCTCAGCATTTATACAAATCACTTTCTCTCTTTGATTTGACACCAGTGTCTCGTGTTTGTTTCATTTCTTTTGACGCTAATTTTATAACGTGTCGGCTGTGGAAACACAAACCTGGTTTTAACCGAAACCAAAAACCCGAATCTGTCTGGTTTTAGCTTCCTTCAGTGGCTCCCTGTTTGTTTTAGAGTTCATTTCAAGATCTTAAGGATCACTTTTAAAGCGCTACATTTACTCCGAGCTGTACAGCAGACCTTTTAACACCTTATGAGCCGAGGTTTATTATTTACTCCAACTACAAAAATGAACAGAGAAAGGGGGCGGGGTATGGGCTGATATTTGTGCCACCAGAAACTGAATTTGAATTATAATGTTGAATTTGAAAAGCATGTTTTGAAATTGAATCCAACCCATTTGAAAATTCAACTCTCCATATTCCTTAAATTCAAAAATATAAAATTCAATTTCAATCCAAAGTGGCACAACCATCACGTAATCCACTCCAGCAAGGGACGACTAATCGAGCACAGATTCACTGGCGCTGCCTCAGCTCGCTCCGCTCGGTTGAGTCGTACAGCAGACCGCAAAAGATTTCAGGTGGACGTGAAGATGACGTCTGTGAATCTGTGCTCGATTAGTCGTCCCTCACGGGAGTGGATTACGTGATGGTTGTGCCACTTTGGATTGAAATTGAATTTATATATTTTTGAATTTAAGGAAAATGGAGAGTCGAATTTTCAAACGGGTTGAATTCAATTTCAAAACATGCTTTTCAAATTCAATATTATAATTCAAATTCAGTTTCTGGTGGCACAAATATCAGCACATAATGGGGCGTTTGCAGTGAGAGGTCCGACACTCTCAGGTCTGCAGAGCTCTTTTAAATCTCTTCTTAAAACCAACTTTTAGCGCAGAGCCTTCCCGGATTTTATCTGATTTTTTTTTTTTACTGTATCTTGTTTTATTCCTTTATTTCCTGGTGTAATTTAATGTCTTTTAAAATGTTTTATTTCTTTGTTCCTCGTGTGTTTTTATAGTCTGCCTGTTTCATTTTGCTGCTCATCTGAAGCACTTTGGAATTGGTTTTTGAAAAGTGGATCAGGCTTTACCGATCCAACCCGTACCAAACTGTTCCGATCCAGACCGGACCGCCTGGTGGAGCCGGCTCTGAAGCAGACACAGCTGTGACGTTAGACCTGTTGTTTACGGATCTTCTGACCATCCCACCGGCTGCGCTTCTCTGCACGTTTGCACGTCACGTTTGTTTAGCTCTTTACTCCTCCGGCCCAGTTTGGAAACTTTGCAGGATTGGCATGAAACATTTGTGCCATGAACACATGAATCGGATTTCCAGTGTTTACGGTTTCAGTCTGACCATAAACATGTGAAATACTTTCCTTCCCGTGTGAATCAGATGTTTTGTTCCTGGTTCGTTCTGTCGGAGCAGGTTTCCTCCCTGGACACGGGATGCTTTGTTGTTGTTTGGTTATCGGAGCGTCAGTGAGGGTCGGCGGGTTCAGAGGTCCCTCTGTAGTGTTTGTATTTGTGAATGAGACACCAGCATGGCTCAGCCTCTTTGTGTCCTGACAGCCGGGAGCAGGCGCTCCACGCCTCCATCACGTCCTCCTCTCAGCCCTCCGTCACATGTCGTCTTTGTCAGCTTGAACCCGTTTGGAGTCGATTTGTTTCTGTTCTGTTTTATTGTTGTTTTTGTAGGTCAGACGTATTCACACACCAGCTGTGACAAAAGAGTGTTTTTATCAGCCGTGGACAACAAAGCGAGTGGCGTCGACGGCGGCTGTGGCGGCTCCTGCACGTTAAATTTGCATTAAGCTGCAGATCAGAGCGCTGACTTGTTCTGGCGAACAGCTGAATCAGGCGACTGTCTCCGTGTTGGAACAAATCTGACTAATAACCCGCTTCGCCTGCTAGATAAAACACGGCTCTGACACGCCGGTAATAACAACGGCTTTGAGTTTTAATGAGATTCGTATCAAAGAGCACTATTGTTATTAAAAAGTGGATGTGTCTGTACGCCGGCTTCCAGCAGGCATCATTACCCTCCTGCCCTCACCTGTTCAGAGGATGTGAGACTAATTCATCTGAAATTAAAGAACCTCTGTCTCGGCCTCCTCGGGGTTTTGTCGGCCGCTCTTGCAGGTACGAGTCTCCGCCGGCTCCGCTTCCGAGGCTGGATTGCTGGCGGTTGAATCATCCTCACTTAGCGTTTGATTGAGCTCAGTGGGAGTCGCGGAACATGTGCTTATGTTTTAATCAGACCACCACTCGACGGCAGTCACACTTGACACGGCATAATTAATTAAGAAAATACAGGCTGAGAGGGAAACGCTGGAAATGATCTTGGAGGACTTTGTGTCTCAGAGACGATCTGAGAAGTGACACACTGTAAAAAAAAAAAGTCATCCTCGTACTCGTCATCGTTACGCTTTCAGATTCCTTAAATTACCTCACACACCTGAGGAATCACCTGAACCGTCTCAGCTAACAGTAAAGACATAAATAAAGGCCGAAACAGAAATCTAAAGAAGAGACTCCTGGTCTCTCTCTGCTCATCATGTCGGTTTGTTGTTGTAGTTGAGATAAAAACCATCTGGTTTGGACTCGCTTTGTTTTATTTTGAAAGTCACCAGGTGCTTTAAGGTGGTTTTCTCCAGCTTCAGGCAGAACTAGACGGCCTGACTCATCTGATCTGGATCTGGTGGGAACTGGTACAGAGGGGGAGTGACATGCAGGGAGGCTGCAGCGTGTTGTGTTTTTTCCACGGGGTCTTAAAAAGTCTTCAAGTGTCTCAAATCCAATAATTTGAATTTTAAAAGGAACCAATAGCAGAGCTTAATTTCGTCACATGACCCTCTGGAAGTCGTGCAGAATCCCTTTTTTGCAGAAACGCTCAGATAAGAGCTGACTTTGCTTTGAGGCGCCCCGAGTGTTTGGACTTCACTTTTAGGAAGCCGTCACGCCGTCCATGAACGCATCAGCACAGCTGAGATGTCTTCGCTCAGGTCAGGATGGAAACACGATGAGGCACAAAGTCTGTTTCCTTTCAGAGAGACTTTTCAAGGCCGAGCTTTTTCTTCCTCCTCGTCTTTTCTTCTGCCTCCTCCAGATGAATCCTGAACCGGGTCCACAGAAGTCTCTCCAGCTCCGCTCTCAGATCCTCTCTGCTGCGAGGATCTTTCAGCTGGGCTGTGCGGTCACCGGGTAAAGCTACTTTAGCTGTACGGCAAATCTCGTTTAGCAGAATCCTCTCAAAATAAGAGCCTCTCTCTCTCTCTCTCTTCTTCGCGCCCTGTCCAAAGCGTGCAAACACAGACACAACCTGACGGCGTGCTTCCTAACACGCCCTTTACCCCCTATTTCCTCGCTCAGCCACTTCCCTGAGCGCGGAGCTTCACACCAATTAGTAGCTCTGTTGATTGTGCCGAGCGGTGCGATGCCTCCGTGTGCTGTCTGACATGGTTCGCACACGTCTTCCCGCCCTGTGAAAGCGCCGTGGGCTGCTGCAGCTCATCCTGAACATGGAGTGCTTGTTCCCCTGATGTCACATGGTCTGATTTCAAAGCGTCTCCATGTGGAACTCGAGTCAGTCGTTCCATCACCCGTTTAACCCGGAGAGCACCTGCCGGGGGTGCGAGGGCAGGATGGGCGGTAATGACGTGCTTTCACGTAGGCGGCAGATGTGGTGAACGCTGACCCTTCAAATCGATGGAGTGAAATCAGAGGTGGAGGTTTTTACAGCGAGGCTCTTCTTCCTCTCCTCTAATTCGCCTGTAGAATAAAAAAACTCCCTCCTTGTGCATCTTTAGAGGGGTCAAACTGTTACATCTGACTTTCACTGCTTCATTTTTATACAATGAGCCGTGTGGGAGTCGCACATGTGCTGCAAGATGAAGGTTTGTTAGTGAGAAGTGAGGACGGCTTCATGAATCTGCTTCTGAAGATGTAAACAGAACATTTAACAACCAAAACGTGGAGCTTCAGCCGTGTGCAGAGTGAGCTGTGTGGCTGAAGCTGAGACGCTTCTCTTGGGGTTTTCAGTGACTTCCTGTAAAAAGACGTGTCGTTGTTTGAGGTGTTTTACCCAAAGGGGATCCTGGACGGATCGCCCACTTCCTGCAGAAACCGGCTGCAGAGCCCAGTAACAAGCTCACCTGTCGACCACTCTGCTCACATCCTGGGTCATGTGACCCTCTGGACCCTCTGGACCCTCTGGTCTGGTTTCGTTCTCGTGGTGTTTCTGCTCCCTTCCTCTCTCTCGTCTCGTTTCTCTTGCTGTGATTTGTGCTGATGTTCAGGTGATCCAGAAATGTTGCATGAAAAATGAAATATAAACCTGCCTCCTTCTCCTCCTCTTCCTCCTCTACCTCTCTCTGACCGCTTCAGACGTTGCGAAAGAAAGGCTTTAACGGCTGCAACAGCCCCGAGCCCGACGGCGACGACTCCATCGACCAAAGCCCGCTAAACGAAGACAAGTACCGCAAGACCGAGGACCTGGACAGCCTCTTCAAACGCTACGGCGTGAGTACCATCAGACTTTTATCACCTTATCTAACCTTCCCTTTCTTCTTCTTCTCCTCTCTCTCTACCTCTCCTCCTCTTCCTCTTCCTCTTCTTCTTCTTCTTCTTCTTTTGTTTTGGGGGAACGAAGGCTCTGAACAAGAAAGAGCACCGGGACTCTGAGAGCCCAGACCCCGAGGAGCCCTTCTCCCTCACCCCCCGCACTGAGGAGAAATACAAAAAAATTGACGAGGAGTTTGATAAAATGATGCAGAACTATAGGCTGTCAGTGAGTACCGCCCCCTCCCGCCCCTCTGTGTAACCCCGCCCCCCCCTCCTCATGTTGGTACCCCCGCTGCCGGAGGTTTCCGGCTGCTGATGGCGGCCTGATTACTCACAGAGCACTCAGCTTCACCCCCCACCCCCCCACGCCTTTACCTCCACCACATCATCTCTTACCAACAGCACCTCCCCCCACCCGCCAAACCACTACCCACAATCCCCTCTGATGGTGTGTGACTGAGCTAGAAGGTGTCAGGAGGAGCGACTCAGGTGGAAACTCCTGAGATCAGTTCAACTGCTCATTTTTTAAAAGTTCGTCTGAAATGATGAAAAAAGGAAAAAACAATCAAAACACAAAACGACACATTTTTGATTCAAAAAGGTTCAAAAAGACATTTTCTGATGATCATTTCACCTTTTACAAACTTTACTGAGAACGATCGCAAAACTCCCAAACAACAAATATTTCAGTTCAGTCCACAACACGGTTCTTCCTGTCGTCCACGGTGATTCAGGAATCTGATCCAGCCAACAACAACAACAAAACTTCATCTTTCAATACTGAGAGCTGCTTAAAATTCAGTCTGTGATCAAAATAAATGCAGATTTATGGGCTGAGATTTGAGCCTCAGGAACATTAAAAACGTGTTGAACTGAGTGAAACCTGATTGGATCGTCTCAACAGCTTAAAATCATTTTTCTGAATTTTGTGGTTTCTGATCTTAAAGTCCAAACAACATAAACAATACAAAAAAAATCAATTTATTTATTTTTCTTGGATGGAATCAGAAATCATAAATACCTTATTCACCCTCTGCTTTTTGGTTTACAGCTACTTCCATTCAGAAAGTGATAAAATAAAAAAAATATATATATATATAAACATAAGTGTCATATAAAAAAAAGATATATGTGCCAAAATAATATAAATTTTGTTTATTCTACTAAGAATTATGTGGGATATAACTAATAACATAAGTTATGGGAACGTTAAACAATGATGGACGATCACCAAAGAAGAAAAACTAGAACAAAACAGACCAACAAACAAAGAGACATGATGAACAACACAGCTAGGAGCTAATGCAAGGCTAACTTTAGCTAACACTAGAGATGTTAAAGATAACTTTATATTTCTTTACAGTAAAGTGACGACATGTGACCTCACACATGATGTTGACTCACCTTAGAACCGACCATGAACACCGTTTGTCCGAACTGAACAAAAACTGACTCTCTGCACTGTGATTGGCTCATCAGGTTTGGGGGCGGGACTTAGCCAGAGGTCAAATGTAGTCACTAGAGCTGCAACAATTAATCGAATAATCGATTATTAATCGATTACTAAATTAATCGTCAACTATTTTGATAATCGATTAATTCATTTAGGTAATTATCTTAGAAAAAAAAGTCTGAATTCTCTAATTTCAGCTTCATAATTTTAAATATTTTCTTATTTCTTTGCTTCTTTATGGCACTCCTGAATACCTTTGGTTTGCAAACCAGACATTTGATGATGTCATCTTGGAATCCAAAAAAAAAAAACATTGACATTTTTCACCATTTTCTGTAATTTTATGGACCAAACGACTATTCGATTAATCGAGAGAAAAAAATCGAAAGATTAATCGATTATGAAAATAATCGTTAGTTGCAGCCCTAGTAGTCTCTTGAGGCTTTTTTTGCATATATATTTATATCATATAAAAAAAATAAATTTACAGACGTGAAAATCAATTCAGCGTCAGATATTATCAAATAAACATGGAAGGTTTTGACTGCTTTAATATTAACCTAAGTTATATATATTTATTTTATCAGTCTCTACCTGTCTTATCTTTGAATCTTATGGTTATTTTATCATGATATTATCATGATATTATCATGATATTCGTGGCTCTTGTAGTGTTCTTCGAGCCACTACAAGAGCACGACAAGAGCCACAAATATCATGATAATATCATGATAATATCATGATATTATCATGATAATATCATGATATTATCATGATATTATCATGATAATATCATGACCTCCATGATATCATGATATTATCATGATATCATGAAATATCATGAAATTATCATGATATTATATCATGATATTATCATGATAGTAGTGCTCTTGAGGAGTCACTCCTGGCCTGTTTTTATCTGTGAGGGAAACAAATGGACACACGTCAGGTTCAAACCAGGAGTTATCTGCACGGTTGAGGCTCCAGCTTCATCCTTGTCCCTGTTATTGTTTGTGTTCCTGCGCCGCTCCACACGCAGCTCGCTCGGCTGTGATTATCCACCTGAAGTTCCAGCCGTCAGAAGAAGAACCTCCTCAGGAGGAATGTAACTTTAATATGCTGTTTCTGATGCGTCTGCAAGTTCAGTAATGCACAAGAACAAACATCAGACGGAGACGAGCGCTAACTAGGTCCCCGTTTTCCTGAAAGTTGGCATAGCAACCTGTATCGCAGGCAGGGAGGTGGGGGGGGTGATGCTTTATGGTAATCATAAACACGTTCGGAGCGTGCCTTAGAGCACCGCTCGTGTAACTCTCAGCAACAATAAAGAAAGGAGCGTGCAATAAGCAGGCGTGCTGTGTGCACCTGCAGCTGTTTCCTGACACTGTGCAGGTAACACACAGGAAACCGTGCTGCGTTCACTGACTGCTGGTTGGTTTCAGTGTCTCAGAGGTCACTGAGTCCAGGTGTGGTTCTGCTCCTGACATTCTGGCGCTCTGCCCGGCTCCTTTTACCGCCCGGCTCCTCTGCCAGTTTCTCCGTGATTCATTTTTCCTCCCGGCTCAATAATGCCATTAATGTCACTTTAATGAGCAGCACTCAATTTACATCCCTTCTTCCTGTCCGCCCGCTCCACTGATTGGTCACCTGGGAGGGGACACATCGCTCATGTCGAGGTGCTGCAGAGGAAAAACTGCAGGAAGTCTTATATGTGCTGATCTTTCTGGATGGAAGCGCAGCGCAACGTGTAAAACAAGCACAAAAGGTGCTGCAGTGTTTTTATAACTCATGCTAACTGTTCTAGCTGTGGTGACACCAGGTCCTCAACAATCTCTGGACTTTCACTTGGAAGGATTCATCCTTCTCTGAAATCTCTGGTGTCCAAACTTGGAAACAGTGCAGAAATGTAAAAAAGGTGCAGTTCCTCGAGTGTCCACTGGAGGCTCGCCCAAATGCAGAAAGAAGCCCATTAGGTTCCATATTCAGTCAGTTTTAGTCTGAAAGCTGATTTCTTTACATCTTCACACTGTCAAAGGAATGAACTCTTGTTTGTTGTGCTTTCAAAATAATAACACAGAGTGTGAGGTAAACATACAGATTAGCATAAAACAGGGCGTGGCTAAATTGACTGACAGGAGGATCCTTACAGCCTGCGTTAGCTCCGCCTCTTTGTCTTTTTTCTAGATTGACCAAAACTGAAGTTTCCAACTCGGCTTCAAAACATCTTGAATAAGTCGTGTGTGAATCCGTATCACCAGGAAATCAACCTAAACCATATTTTTTCCTCCTTTTCCAAAAAGCATTTTTTTATCTATTTGCAGAACAAACATGTAAATTTGCATCATCGGACTATAAAACATGAATTAAGTCTCAGAGGCTTCATCTGTTGGTTTCTGGTGGAACCAATTCAAGGATCCTGGTTCGAGCCTCAACAGAGGCAAAATTTGGCCCAACGCAGCGATTAAAAAAAAAACAAGAAAGATAAATAAAATACGAGGTATGGAGACCAGAAATGAGTTTTCTTTTTAAGCTTTAGAAATAATAATTTGGTATATTTTGATATCTGTTCAAATAGAGACTGTTTGGCTTTTGGATCCAGCCTCTTGTGGACACTGGTGGTACTGCAGCTCTTTTTTTATTTTCACTCCGGCTTCGTTTCTGGCATCAGGCTCCAGCTCGGCAGCGTTTGATGAAAATAAAATAACAAATGTCACAGAAATCCGAGGATTCCTCGCTAAAAACACGATGTTCTCTGTCTACTTTCCAAATGATCCACGAAACTACAGGAAGTTAACCGATATCAAAACAAATGGCCCCCACTTTAAGTTTTTAATGATCCACATCAGACCTCAGGGAGACGACACGCCGCTTTAAACTCTCGCTCAGGGTTCAGTCTGCTCTCCTGCTGCTGCAGCTCGTGGCGGTGGGATGCTAGCGGGACGCCTCCAGCAGGCAGACCTCGCCTCACCCCTCCACCCTCAGTATCTCAGCCCGCCGGCCCTCAGGCTCGCCCAGCGCACCTTTCACAGGGCAGCACACACAGGACAAACATCCCCACCCACCTCTCCTCCCTTCAGCTTCATAATCCACAGCATGACAGCCAGGGGCCGGGATCTACAAGCTTAATCCCACTTGTACTAAAATACCTCCTGAGGGAGAGAGAGAGAGAGAGAGAGAGAGAGAGAGGGAAGGGCAGGCGGCGAGACGAGACCCCCGAGCTATCGCTACACTGGCACTGAGTAAAAACAGCTTTTTTAACCGGCGGGGTCCGGCCTGATCCCTCTCTGGCTCTGAGTCCGTGTGTCGGGAAATTGATTCGAAATAGATTTCTTCCTTAAACTCTTTGACGCCTCGGTGGGTCAGTGGATGCTCTCACAGACAGGAAACTCAAACACACACAAACACAGCTGAGAAATCCAGACAGTAGCTTTACGATCACATCCAATCAGGTCAGATTTGATTTAAATCTTTCATTTTAAAAACAAACTCTGACGACCAGAGAGCCGGACGAGCTCGAGGACAAATTCAGCTTCCAGACGTTTGACTTTCACTGTCAGTAACTGATTTATTCCAGCTGATTTATTTATTTATTTTATGAAAATTTGAATGTGAGACATTTCTAACTAAAAAACATGATAAAGAGCTGCAGCTGAGTATTCCAACGATAAATCGAGACAGGAACGTTTAAAGCTTCACAGCCTTGGAAGGAGGGTTACAGTCACTGAGGTTTTGTTTCAGAGGAAGTCGCTCTTTAGTGTCGGGCAACCTGCAGGCTCATTTTTGTAATTTCACACCATGAAAGCATCACAAATGTGCTTTTAAATTATTCAGCTTATTTCTAAAGCTGCTGCTTCTACAGGTCCACAGAAAACTCACACACGAGAAGAAAGAAAAGAAACACGTTAAATCATCTGATATCGCCTCGCTTACAGCCAGAAAGCTCTTATCCTGAGAGCTCCTCTGAGGGAGAGAAAGGTTTGTTTCTCTCCTCCTTTTGTTCCCTTCACACAGAAGAGGCCTTAAGCTGCTTCACAGGAGCCTTCAGAAAAGCTCTCAGTCCATTATTTACCTCACAGCTTCTTTCTGTCGTCGTTCTCCTGTTTTAAAAACCTGCAGGACGACGAGCAGGGCTCGGTTAACCCAGAGTTAAACAGTCCGAGCCGGCAGATGTAAATCCAGACGTAATTTGGTGAAAACACAGATTAATGCTCAGTGAGGCGGAGGGCAGAGCAGGGCGAGGACATATTAAAAATTCATATTTAGAAAAGAAGAAGAAGAAGAAGAAGACGGAGACAGAGGAGGAGGAGAGGTTCAGTGGTGAAGTCACCTAGCAACAAGAGGCAGGCGATAAAAAGAGAGAGAGACACCTGATGGAGATTCAAACAGGTCAAACGCTTTATTTACAAACCATCTGAAGATATTTATAGAGCTCATAAATCCAGATCCCGACTGAAACATCAAATCCGCTTCACTTCCTGTCATCTGATTTTAAAAACGTCGTTCTCTTCTCATTAAAGCTGCGTGTAAGTAAACAGTTAAATAAACAGAATAATTCATTTAAAGGACGTCCAAACGGTCTCTCATCTGATGTCCTCAAAGAGTCAGGCGCTAAGCCCCGCCCCCTCAGCCTTGTGACAGTAATTCTTCTGTCCTGTTGTTTACACAACTCCGCCCCCGTCGCACTAACCCTTCACCCCTCATCCGCTCCCTCCATCCACCCGTCCTCCCCCCCCGTCCTCACCCTCTGCTTGGCAGGTGTGCCGTGGTGCAGTGATGTGAGCCGCTCTCTTCCTCCCGCCCTGTTCGCCGCTCACCGTGCAGCTGGCTCCGGACTCTCTGCTCAGGGAGACTCTGAAAAACTGGTTTTAGAGTTTTTATTTTTCTTCTTTTAGAGCTCAAACAGGTTCACATTTTTACTTTAACAGAAAAAAAGAAAAAAGAAAAGGGGAAAAAGTTGCAGTTATCTCGTATTTATTGCTGATTTCTGTGATTTTTTCCTCTGGTAGTTCATAGAGGATAAAGTTTCCAGATAAACTGGACTCAAATGTAATATCCGTGTCTTTAAATATCACTGATGAAAGTCTCACACACACATAAGTCATAAACATGAAGCTCCTGGAAATAACTTATGATCAACAAAGTCCTGGTGGCAATCGTTAAAATAAATAATAAGAAATAATTAATCTGTTTCCTGGGAGATGAATTTATTTCTAAGGTTTTATTAAAAATTTAATTCAGATTCAAAAAAGTGTCCTTGGGAGCATTTTAAAGGTCAAAGAAGAGAAATAAGGACGAATAAAGAGAGATGTCACTTTCAATTTCAGCCCTTTTCATCGCTAACTAATAAAAAATTCTCACTTCAGCTTCAGCTCGAGTCAATTTGAAGCCTAAATTCTACCAAAAACTACATAAAAAAAAAAACCAAACACTGAGGTAAAAAGCTGGACGTCAACAGCTGAAGTGCCCAAAGTTTCAGATTGTCTTGAAGCAACCCAAGAATAAAATCACAGGCTGATCTTAACACCTTGTTCCAAGAGTTCCATGAGAATGAGACGAGAGGGTCATGAGATTTGTGCAATTTGTGACATCACAGATTGGTGAATATCATCAAACTGAGTCATCCCGCCCTAAACTTTGTTGGTCAGATCAGAGTCCAAACTCTGATCTGACACTTTTAAATAGAGAATCATCAGCGTAACAAATGACAATGACTTTGTCTCATGGCAACAGTGGAGGAGTCTTCTAACATCCGACCAATCAGATGAAACTGAAAACTTAATTTAACTTTTTTTATTCAAGAGCTGAAGTAAAAATCTCAATGACAGCCGTTAATTTTTGTAAAATCACAGACAGCATGTTCCACAAGTTGCACGAGAATTAGGCGAGAGACACACGAGATTTACTCACTTTGTGACATCACAGATTGGTGAGTATTCTTCAAAAGAAGGGAACTAAATCTGACGATACGGGACAATCTGTTCTCAAAAATCATGCCTCCAGATTTCACAATTTGATTATTTAAATTAAAAAGAATTATCAGTTTACGAAATGACTCATGGCAACAGTGGAGGAGGCTTCTGGTAACCGACCAATCAGAACGAAGTGGGGGACAGTTTCTAAAACCGAACAGTTCAGACGGAGGCTGATATGATGGTTTTCAAAGACACCAGCTTCAGATAAAGAAGAGTTATAAAACTTATAGGAATTAAAGGGACAGTACGCAGAAAATGAGAATGACACCCCTCTTTAACCCCTGTAAGACTTCAGGAGATGTTCCTGCTTCTGTAGGTTTGAGTTTTTAGGAGAGTGCAGGTTTTTAAAGTCTAAGTTTACATCTTTACGTCTCTCTTTACCCAGAAATGACCACCAAGTGATTCTTTTGGACTTCAGGTCAGCTCGCAGCGATGAAGCGCTCTCACTCTGTTCCAGTTTAAAACCAAGCGGAGCAGGTTTCAAGTCTTTAAAGAAGAGAAGCGAAACCAAAAATAGTGTAAAGTCTCCTTCAGCCTCGGCTCCACTTCTTTATGACTCATCTTTTCTTTTTCCTCCTCTCGCCCACCCATCGCGCAGAAAGTACCGAGCGTTTCAGAGAAATAAAGATGGAGGGCAGGAAGGTGTCCTCGTCCTCCTCTGAGTTAAACTGGGTCCCCGGCTCTTTGAGTACAGTACAGAGCAGCCCTGGCCCACATTCTAAGTATAGCAGACCCTCTTTCTGCTGGAGCTGGAACAGGCTGAAATGGGTCAGCGGGCTGGACATCCTCAGGTCCTTAACCCACATTTCCTGCAAGACCCTGAGCTGCCTGCTTCCTGACGGCAGGTAAAAGAAACTGAAACAGTGAAAGAGCGACGTCTCACATGAACGGACCAAAATCTGTCACATGTCAGATCAGAGGGGTGGTGGGACGGAGCTGAAAACACACAACGCCATAACCCGCCGCCGCTGCAACCCGACTTTAACCCGACTTTAACCCGGCATGAGACGTGAGAGGCGACACGGCTTCTTGGCCTTTTCACTAAGTCACCTTGCATGCTCAGACTGAGCAGTGTGTGTGTGTGTGGGTGTGTGTGTGTGTGTGTGATGAGAAGAGGTTTGAAGTGTGTGTTTGACTGAATTTTAGAGTCAGTTTCCAAAACAATTTAACTTTAAACTTTAAGAAAGATTTCTTCTTCTTCTTCTTATGATTTTAAGACGCTTCGACTCGACTGTGACAAACTTCCTGCTACAAAACTTTATGTTATGAAGACTTCCTGTTTGTTTTTAAACGCTCCAAACTAAAAAATTCGACCTGTTTTTGTTTGTTAAGGTGCTTATTCTTCAATGTAAGTCAGTTCGTTTGTACAAGTGAGGATAAAGGCCAGGTTATAAAAAAAAAAAAAAAAAAAAAGTAAATTTATAAAAGTAAAGTCACAAAGAAAAAGTGAAAAAATTTATAGGAAAAAGTAAAAAAAAATAAAAAAAAATAAAAAAATTGGCAAGAAAAAAGTCATAAATTTACATATATAAAAGTGTTAAAATTTTATTAATT
Source organism: Labroides dimidiatus (assembly GCA_030710495.1). Taxonomy (NCBI): domain Eukaryota; kingdom Metazoa; phylum Chordata; class Actinopteri; order Labriformes; family Labridae; genus Labroides; species Labroides dimidiatus. Next base: position 2,352,451 of record CM061148.1, read on the forward strand.
TCTTTGAGGTCCCCTTGATGATGTGAAAAGCGTCTCTCATCCACCTGCGGGGGGAACGTTTCTATCACAGGTCGATGTTTACATCTCACTGATTTAAAAAATGTCAAAGTCAGAGCCAGACGTCGAGTTTAAAGCTTGTTTTTTGACTCTTTTATAAACCGTCTCGGCCCTGAAATGAAAGCTGAGACTGTCAGAGTTTGAGACGGGGACGCTTTGAGTCTCTTTTGTTTTGGAAAGACTCTGCCTGCGGCTGATTGGTGGTGTGACTTCTTCACCTGCTGGCTGGTTTGTGCTGCTGCTGATCACTAACGGATCACCTGTCCGTTACTGTTAATCTATCTGTGAAGTGTGAAGCTGATTGGCTGCTGTCTAAGCCCCGCCCTCTTCCTGTCTCTCCCTCAGTCCACCGTCCCACAGCCCACCTTCTCCATGCCCGTCACCGTGCCGGTATCCAATCAGAACGCAGCGGCGGCAGCGGCCCTCCAGTTCAGCAACAACCCGGGCGGCGCCCTGGTCACCACCACCTCCTTCGTCACCTCCGCCCTCACAGACCCACGCCTCCTGTCGCCACAGCAACCAGCTCTGCAGAGAAACACGGTGTCACCGGGGTTACCACAGCGACCAGCCAGCGCAGGTAAGAGAGAGAGAGAGAGAGAGATGCAGGAAGGGTCTGCAGCTTATCAATAACAAACCTGCAGTTTGAATCCTCTGGTTTCCACCCGAACACCAAACAGGCTCCGGCTTTAAAGCTCGGCAGCTGATGAGTTTTCATTCCTGAAAGCAGCAAAGAAGAAGAAAGAAACCCCAACACGACTGAAGGATGAAAGACTTCAAAGTGGCCACCCACACCGTTTGATTGACAGGTGCTCTGCTGCGACACAAAAACACTCTTAAAAAAAAGAAGAGATGCACGTTTCCTCTGGAGTCAAAGATTCAAAAACACACCTGGTCGTTTGAGGTGGGTCTGAAAAGATGCTTTTAGAGCTCCGTCATCGCTGCTTTGGTCCATGCAAACAATCAATACTTTATCAGAGAGAGCACTTTGCAGAAAGTATCGACAGAACGGACGATTAGAGCAGCCAGGAGTGCTCTTAATGTACGTAAACGTGTAATCATTGAACCGCGTTCACAGCAAAGAAAAGCGGAGAGAAGAAATCACTTCAGAAACTTTAAACACGGCAATTACAATCAAATCATGAGAATGAAGTACCCGGGTTTTTCTCCTCACTTTCATTTGAAGGTATAAAAGTGTTTTCAAACCAACCAAACCCCATTGAAAAAAACGCTCATTTTAACTCATTGAATGCTGCAGCTTTTGGTTCAAGATCTACTCTAATTGATCCGTTAATTAGTGTCACTGTGTTTATGGTGCCGGTAAAGTCTCAGTGTGGTGTCTGAGAATCAGACAATGACACTGAAATGCAGATCAATGGAAGCAGAGACGAACCAGCGACTACGGGATCCCGCGAGGTAAAAATAGAGGGAGTTTGGTGCATTGACGGAGAGCGGAGTTGCAGCAGTTTCTGGACTCATTTAAAGCTTTTAACCCTTTAACACAGGGGTCACCAAACTTTTTCCTGTGAGGGCCACATAACCATTCCCTTCTCTGATGGGGGGCCGGGCTCAGTTTGTATCAGAAAAAGTGTGACGATCGCAGGGGAGCCGAAAGGTAAACATTTATAGTTTTCCAGAAAGCAACACATAAACAAATATTAATAACCCTCTCTGGGATCTTCACAGAAAAAAAGTCAGGAAGTAAATAAAAACACTATTAATGAAATAAAATTATACCCATAGGGGCAAAGACTGCAGAACGGTGGAGTAGAATGTCACGTTCTATGTAGGGCGGAGTATCAATCAAAAAATTTTGATTCCTGTCGCAATACCTTCACTTTGGTACGGTTCCTGAACAATACTTTTTTCGACAGAAATTTTTACATCAGTTCTAACAAAAAGAAAATTTCCTTACATGTTATGGTACAAATCTTGAGTTTTATTTTCCATCTACGTCTAATTTTCTACTCTCAGCAGTTTTCCTGCATAAAAAAAAAGAAAAAAAAATGTGACGGGTCAGTTTAAACTGAGTACACTGTAAATGTGTTAATAACTATTAATGAATTTTCTTCTGTTGATTCTTGTTTTTTTTTATGATAAAATAAAAACCCTCCTCCTTTATCCGGGCTTTTGACCGTCAAAGGTGACCGAAAAGAAACAAACATTAGTGCGATTCATTTGCACGCAGTCGTCTGCTCTGGCTGACATGTTTTCACTCCGTCCCCAAACGACAGAAAAGTCGCTGGATTTGTTGCTTTTTTAGAAAAAAAAAACTCGCGAGAGGGGTCTGAAAGTCACTAAATGTAGCGACAGAGATGCTAATTTGGCAACACCTTCCTGCATACCACAACCACGTGTAACGTTACAGCGAATCACCGGCAGCATTATTAACCCTTCGGTCACTGAAAAAAGATCATAATGCATCTCTGGTATTGTTCAGGGGGTCGGGCCAAATGTGGAGGCGGGCCGTAGTTTGGGGACCACTGCTTTAAGACCTTCAGCTCTAAGTCTGCAAGAACATATCTCTGTATCTCATTTTTTACATGATGTTGAGACATTTTTTCCTCTTATATCCCAAACTGTGATAAAATGTTAAGACTTATGTCCAGACTCATTCAATAAAAGGTCAAAAAAATGTAATAAACAATAAAAAAAAAAGAAAATTTGATGCCTCAGATTTTATCTGATCTGATGATTATCAGATATTTGGGCTCTAAAGGGTTAAAGCCCTTTTAGATGCAGATCCTGCGAATGCATCACACTGTTTTCCCAGTGTGCAACTTTTTGCATTGCATCACGGTGTTGTAAAACCATGACAGATAACTCAGGAGGAGTTTCAGGTGCACAAACCATCAGAGATGCAGGCGCAGGTTCAGCCTCTGTGATGTCACAGGACATAGTAAATATCTGGTCTTCAACTTAAATGGAGTTTTAACCTTTAAACAAGTTTTAGACTCTTAAAATAACCTGAATCCCTAATTTTCAGAAACAGGATCTTTATTTTTGATGCAAAGATTCAAAGAGATTCATTTGGTCCGACATGGTTCAACTTCAGACTTCCTCAGAAGAGGAGCATGATGCTGCTGTTGATGTTTTCTTCTGAGGAAGGATTCCAGAAGTGTATTTCCTGGTTTTAAATCAAAAACACAAGAACATGTGGACCAAAAATTTTACATTTGCAGCCAGACAAAAAGAGGATTTCCTGCATCGTCCAGTCTGCAAGTCTTTAGAAATAAAATGTGTGCAGGAAAAAGAGATATGATGAAGTGGGTTAAGAATTGCACTGACAGTTTGGGCTTTTCCTGAGTTGCATCGCCACGCTTTGTGTTTTATAGAGAGAACAAGCAGCAGAACGAGCAGAGCGCTGAGTGTGTGTCGCTGTATTGACGTCCTGTTTGCTCTCATAAACACACTCCGCCTTTTAATGACACTCATCCATCTCTTCCTTGACGGAGGCCGCTTCGCTGCCGCCTGCCTCCGTGTGGCAAACCGATCCTTCAGCCCCTCGACTAAAAGGATTTGTGCCCCATTTCTGCGTCTCAGACAAGGTTACTTATCAAGCTTTGTTCCGAGCAGCGTAATCTCATTGTAAGTCAGAATTAGGTGATGTAACGTGCAACAAATGCATTACAGCATCTTTCATAACATGCCGTTCTCTGAGGCAGGAGGGTTTCACAGAGCAGTAATGACCCCCCCCCCCCCTCCCCCCCGCTTCTCATAACTTCAGCCGTGCAAACACTCTGCAGCACTCTGCTATGCATCCCACATTACCAGAGATGTATTGGGTTCAGCGTGTTTGCTTATTGGTGTGTTTCCATGCGTGCAGCCAGCCAGATACCCTGCAGCCGCCCCTGATGACCTCAACTCTCTGCCTTTCTGTCAGGAGTTAAACCGAAGTTTGAAGCAGGGCGGAGAAAGAAGTAACACAGGGAGGAAATGATTATAACCGATTGGTTTTTATTCTCTTAAACTTGTCTGATAAAGTCTCCAAATATCACCTGAAGCATACCTGTGCAGACAGACGTTTAGAGGGCAGTTTGCACGACAGAGTTTCACCTAAAAACACAAGAATGCAGTTTGCATTCCAGGCCTGTAGATGGCGATGTAACTGTAGAGAGACGGCTACCTGTTCCTCCACAGACCAGAGGAAGTCTAACCAGCTTCTAAAAAGGAGAAACGGAGCACAACGGACGCTAAACGTTGGTTTAAATTCAGCAGAACGAGCACAACACGGTAGTTTCAGTTTTAGCTCGGCTAAAACGCCGTTTCTGTGTAAACGAGAAGCCGAAACGTAGCAATACCTTTGAGTTTCATCCTGAAACTGTAGTCGAGTTAACCGTCCATGAGTCGATGGACACATCTGGCACATTTGACCTCCGCTTTTAGACACTGTTGCAGAAACGTTAGCGTCTTTTAGCATGCTAACTCTGTAAACAACATGGAGAATATGTTTGGTGGAGCTCGTTGTGTGTTTGGTGAATTCCAGGCGTAAGATTTGTGGTTTGTGGTTTTTCTTACCAGTAAGCAGTCAATCAGGGAGTCAGTCCATCATATGTGTCAAACTCAAGGCCCGCGGGCCAAATATGGCCCGCCACGTAATTTTATGTGGCCCGAGAGAGCTTAAAAGGTCTGAGTGTTTAAAAAATCAACAGGTCAAAAGTGTGCTTTGACCAAAAACTACATTTCCCACAATGCCTGTCGACTATGATACCCGCGATTTGACGGCTCACCGCCACTACACAGCAGTGTTTCTACATCAATGCCAACGAGTGGATTTGAGAAATAAATAATGAGCCCAAAATGTCCAAGAAGAGAAAAGTTGATAAAGATGGAAGACTGTTTCAAGAAAGATGGGAAGGCCAATACAAGGAGAAAGACCGGTATGTCTTTTGTGTTACGAGGCGTTGTCTGTTGTCAAAGAGTACAATCTGCGGCGGCATTTTGACACCAAACACGGAGCTAAGTACGCAAAGCTAGTGATAAATTCAGGTTTTTTGACATTAAGGAGTATTACGTTTATTTCACATTACATTCGATTACATTTACTTACATTTATAAGTTACATCTGGCCCTTTGAGGACAGCCATTGGGCTGATGTGGCCGTCAGTGAAAATGAGTTTGACACCCCTGCTCTACATCATGAGGACATTAACCTGCAAGGAGGTGGTGCTAGCTCTGCTAGTGTTAGACACACTCTTCTAACTAAGTTGTATCATTAACCCGCAGACTCTTATTACGACAGTTTGTTTTGTGTTTCCTGAAAAGCGACAAAGGAAGTGATGAACTGCATGCTGCTGAAACGGCCTTCAACTTCCACAAGGGGGCGCCAGAGTTTGTGCAAACAGAAAGTTGCTCACAGGAGCTTTAAGGATTTCACACTCGCTCCTCCAGAATGTGCTCAAATAAAGGATCCTCTCACTGCGTGACACAGTCAGAGGGGTGTCTGATTAGTGTTTGCATCCACCTTAATGTGCAGTAAAGACGGAGCGTTTCATATCAGGTGTAAACTTCATCTTTTTATCCTCCATCATAATGAGTCTGCTGATTCTCTCCCCTCGCAGTCTGACTAAAGGACCATCCAGATCGTGTAAAGAGCCTCTTATAAATTAATAGAATTGCAGAATTGAAACCAATTAAGCTCCTTTCATGGAGTGAAGTGGATGTCGACAGCAGAAGCCCTCGTTTCATTTAATCCGTCGTATTTTTAATTACGTTTTCCAAACAGGGACGTTCAGCCCTGCAGATCAGCGTTCAGGTGGAGAAAAGAGAAAAGCTCATGATGTGGTCTTTGTGTTCCAGGTGCTCTGCTAGGAGGAGATCTGGGGAATTCGAACGGAGCGTGCCCGAGTCCAGTCCGTAAGTAGCACGATCAGAAACACACACACACACACACACACACACACACACACACACACACTGTACTTCCTCTCCGTGTCCTTTCTGTGTTTTGAAAACAGTTTTTTAAAAGAGGAAACAAATTTGGACTGTGACTCACGGACGGAGCGATGCAGAGTAGTTATTTGTGTGTGTGTGGCAACAGGCGGTCACGTGTGCTCGACTCGAACGCAGACGCTCACAGAGAGCAGGAAAACACCTGTTGACTGATGACAGCTGAAGGTCAGCGAGAGAGCGACGAGAGAGCGCTGAAGATTTAGAGAGAATCTGAGAAGAGGAACAGAAAGTCACAAAGAAGCTCCTCAACTTCTCTGCGCTGCTTTTATTTCTTGAAATGTGACTTTAAAGCAAAGTTTGAGCTCTGAATGTTTGAGGTTAAACCTGAGCTGGAGTGGAGCTGCCAGCTGCTGCTGCTGCTTAACATTTTGTTCCTGCGTAATTGACGTGTTTGTCATCGGTCGGGATGACTTCACGTGACGCAAACGGCTAAAATAACTTACATGACTCCTGTGGAGCAGGATTAGGGCTACTGTTTGACTTTATACCAGGGTTGTTTTTGGTAGCCATCTTGGTTTTGGTCTTTGTTTTTGCCACATTTTAGTCGTTTCTGTATCTGATAGTTTTAGTCCAGTTTTAGTCTTTTAATTTTAAGTCGATACGTTTGGAAACCAGCTTCCTCACAGACTGATGGTTCACTCATTAAGCTCAGGTTCACTTTTTGTATACTCTCCATAGTGAGTCCATATTTGGTCATATCCTCGGCCTGAAACCAACAACAAACTCAAAAACAAACATGGCGGCTGTGGAGGAGGTATTGCTGATGTACCTCTTTCATAAAAGATAAAAACAGAGGAACAAGTTTCTCACCAACTCACAAAGTTTCTCCTTCGTAAAGTTCCTCCATTGTTTTCTTCTTCATGTGTCTTTAGACCTGGTGACACGTTCGGCTGAGAGTCACCAGTTAGCCCGCTCACTCTTTACTCCAAAACACTGATTGCTCTCTAAAAGTTGAATTCATGCTCGTCTTTGTGATGACGGAGGCTGTAAAGGGGTCTGTGACTGGTCTCGTGGTCGTCATGAATAAAAAGGGGCGTCAGTAAAACAAAAGTTTAACCTTCCATCAGGACGTTGTTGCTCCATCAGGCGGGTCTGATCCAGAGCTGAACAGATTCTTATGAAGGTTTGGAGCAGTCAGTGTTTGTTACGCTTCAGAGGAGTCTCATTGGTCGACACGGCTGTCAATCATGAAGCATCGAACGATGAATTCAGAGTAAACTCCTCAGATAAAGAAACAGGAGTATGGTAAGAGCTGCCAGCCAGCAGGGGGAGCTCTTACTGGTTTGGCTTCACTTTTGAGAAGCTGCTGTGTCGTCCGTTTTCACCCACTCCACAGCAGCGATTCAATGAGCCAGGATTTGCTCCTCGTCCTCGCTCAGCCACACCTCCTCCCTCCCTCCCTCCCTCCCTCTCTTTCATCCTGTCCCCGTCAGCTGTTCCCCCTCGTCTTCTCCCTGGATTTATCTCCCCATCCCCCCACCCCTCCACACACACACACACACACACACACATCCAACTGTCCCTCGTCTTGGCACCAGGCTCTCCTCAGAGGTGACTTTGACACAGGCCAGAGCCGCCCCCCCTTAAATCCCATTAACAGGGACAGATAGAGTCGACCTGGCTGGGGCGACAGATACGGAGTCTCTCTCTCTGTGAGGGTTCTGTATCAGGGTGAGGCGGCCCGCAGAAATCAATACATTTACATTAAGTTGGCCAGAGGACCGTGCCAAACGGAGCTCCAGTATTGATATCAGTGTTTCAGGGCTATTAATGAAAGAGAATACTCTCTCTATTAAACGCTGCTCTCAAAAGTTCGCAGAGATCGATCCACGAGTGGCTCTGAGGGACGAATCCCTGCTTCAGTAACAGCGTGGTCTGAAGTTCAAACAGTGACGTGAACATGAAGGATTATCTGCATAGCTCCGTGTAAACATTTCTCTCTTATTTAGATCATATTAGATTGTTATGAGGTGGTCGAATCATCGGTACATGTTGAAGTGATTTTACGTTCGCTGAAGCTAATATTCGGTTAAAAAAATGAAGCTAATGCAGACGTGTGAATAAAGTTGCAGTTCCTGGATTGTCCACTTGAGGCTGCGCTGAAAACACATCTTTCAGATGCACAAGAATCCAGGAGCAGCACTGACCCTAACCCTGACCCCTCCACCTAGCATGAAAGCTGCTGCATCCTGCTAGCATTAGCTCTTACTTTCACAACAACAAAACTCGTCATAACATCAGTTAGCAGCTTCGCAAAGATACAAAACTGACACAGAATAAACCGAACTTAATACATAACTTGTTTGAAGGCGTGCAAATCTCAGCACGCACGGATGTCACTCTACACACACACACACACACACATACACACACACACCAAAAAAACCCTGAAACTTAAAATAAAATAGGAGCAGAAATGAGTGTTTTGGTGGAATTCACGAGCTGTAACTTTATCACCTGCTTCACTGGCTCTAATGAGGAGTCTTCTGCAGACGGCCTCTAGAGGACACTCGGGGATCCAATTTAGCCATGCTTTAATTTTGAAAATCTAGATTCAAAATTCAAAAGCTTTATTGACATGAACAGACGTTTATACTGATAGCACAAAACTTTACTCTGAAAGTATCTCTGTTTTAAGCCTGATTAATATCTAAAGAACAAAAATAAGATGAGAGGAGCGAGTGGAAATATAAACAATTTGATCAGAAGAAAAATAAAAGTACCAACAAAGTGAACCAAAGCAGCCTGATCTCTGTCACTGAAGTCTAAATATCCTGAAACAGGTCAGTTATAGAGGACTGTGGCTGCCACATGTTGAATTATCCTGAAAATGAAGGTTTGTACAGGAGTCACATGATGCTGACTGCCTCGAGTGGACGCTGGAGGAACTGCAGGTTGCTCTACCTCTGCATTGGCTTCATATTTTGAGCATATTTTCAGGACCGTTCAGGAGAGCTCGTGACTGTTTTCCTCTCATTCTGAGAATCGTCCTCTTGTTATCGATTCAGTTCAGTATCTGAGCCACCAGAGATCTGGTTCTCAGGGGTTTCTTCAGGTGGAGGTTTTTAATTTGTAGTCAGGTCCACCGTCGGAGGTCTGTGACTCTCTGTAACAAAGTCACGGCTCCTCTCTGTGTGGAAACATGAAACTCTTTCATCCTTAAAGTCAGCTCAGGTGACCTGATCCACCTGGCTGCTCCTGTCACTCCTCTGATCCCCGTCTCTGAGATCTCTCATCTTCCTCTCTTTCTTTCTTTCTTTCTTTGGCTCTCTGTTTTTCCTCTTACTTCTCTCTTCCTCTAACTTCTTCACCCCTCTCTTCTTATCTCTTTATCTCCCTTTCTCCTTTTTTCCCCTCCCTCCCTCCTCTGTTGGCTCCCTCGTTCTCAGCTGTTGTCCTGGGACTCAGGGCTCCGGGAATGTCACCATTGACGTCACCCGGCATTCCACACATTCCCACGCCCAGCCTCATGTAACAGGAGACACCGCACTGACACACAGCAACACACACACACACACACACACACACACAAACAGTTGGATACACTCAGTAACATGTGTTAGGTGTACAGAAAAGCACATATAAGCAGTCCACATGTATGAATAAAGCCACAGATACATCAACATGTCTCTGTGCCTCACTTACACACACACACACACACACACACACTGGAACACAAGTGTGTTCATGCAAACGTGTGTGTAATCACACATACACACAGGCTCATGTGGTGTGAAAATACAGCCATCTAATGGTGCAGTGAGCTTCAGAGCAGAGCTTCTGTCAACTCTGTTCGCCCACAGGATGTTTCTACAAAGTTAGAAAGTGATTTTATTTTCCTTTATTTTTGTATTTATTCACAGGAAAACATTCCAGACGAGCAGGTTAAAATATGAGGCAAAGGAACCTTAAAGTTTCCCCCCCCTTTGAGTCAGAACAAAAACAGAAACACTGACAGAACCTGCAGTGACGTTTCTGTCTTACAGCTCAGAGATGCTCTGCTGTCCGTGTCCGGATTGCAGGACAGGACGTTGCTCCACTTTGCTCTTTCAGAGATTTTTCATCTCCAGTTGTAAAACACTATTAATATGCCCCAAAATCCTGTTTAATCAGTCTGAGGTCTGCACACAGAAAGATGGAAAGACAGGCAGAGGCGTCAGAGATCAGAAGGTGCAAGAGGACAACAGGTTAGACCCATCAGGGTAATCAGGGGCGTGGAGACAGAACGCAGGAAGTCAGACCTGGAACGAGAGACAAGTGTGAGTAACAAAAATAAAACAGTAAACACAAAAAAAGATGCATAAGAGAGCAAATAAAAGACGTAACACCAACAGGTCCTCAGGCTAACGTTTTTACCACAGTGTCAACAGGCAGAGGGAGGATGACAGGGACTACTTTCTGTGGACTGATTTGATTTGAGGTGTGATCAGGTTGTTTTTAGTGTTCTCTTCAGTTGTATTCTGTTCTAATAGTTTTGCCACAGTGTCAACAGGCAGACAGGAAATGTGAGGGACACAGTTTACAGCAACTGCTGGTTCTCTTGTCCCTGTTCTGGTCTTTGAATAAACAGTTCATCATCAAACGTACATTAACAGCATAAAGTGAGTTCACAGAGTGACGGTTCAGTAAAAAACAGATCAACATGAAAAACAACAACAAACTGTTTAATTTGTTCCACGATGGAGCTCAAACAACTCGTATGTCCAATCAGTTTTCCCCATTGAAATGAATTGAAATTCCATTAATCCAATCATGTTTTTAAATAAGAATAATTTACTTATAAATAATGAATACATTAGCATGTAGTGCAGTAAACTGGTTTCATTCAGTATAATTTCCAGCGGTTAGCTTTAAGATCAGATGACTTGAAGATGCTGACGGAGGTCGAGGAGAAAGGCTGAACTGAATAACTGAATCTGATTGGCTGATTTCTTCCCTTTTCTTCACGCTTTCCTCACTTTCATCTGCAGGTGTCTTCATAAAAACCTGTCCGATCAGCTCGGTTACATCCTCGCTTTAAGAAGGAATAGAGTTAGGCACGCTCAGTTAATAACTGCAAACATGAGCACAGCTCTGTGAGTTAACTGCGTAGAGTGAACGAGTGAAACGTGGGATGCTCGTCCGCTGGGACACACTTATAAGTCAAAGTACCACTGCATCCTTTGGGTATTTTGGTGTGCTGGCCCTTTAAGGCCTCGTTTTGCATCGTAATCCTGCTCAGCTTTAAAGAGCAGCAGCGTTTCTCTCCGAGCTGCGATTTGTCGCATTTTTGTTTCACCGTGTTTCTTTCAACAATTTATAGTCACACTCCTAGAGCAGAAACACACACCTCAAAGAACAAAAGGCATCAGGGGTCCAGTTAAAGGACTTCAGGGAGAGTAAACAGCAAACTCTGCCTGCAAGAGAAACACACACACACACACACACACACACACACACGGATATGTACTCTGTGTTCTCTGTGCCTGTAATTCATGTCTCACAGGTGCCCTCAGGCCCAAAACAAATCCCTATACAGTCATACACACACGCTCACACGCACTAACAGTTTCATGATCTGTGTGTGTGTGTGTGTGTGTGTGTGTGTGTGTTAACTCTCATAACTCTGGGTCGACCACGAAGCCACCACCCGTTTCCCTTCAGCCACAAACATGAACGCAGCGTAAGCAGCAGCAGGTTCCCATCAGTCAGTGACGCACTCGTCTGCTCCACACACACACACACACACACACACACACACACACACACACACACACACACACACACACACACACACACACACGCTAACAGATATATAGAGAGAAAGAGAGAGAGAGAAAGAGAGAGAGAGAGAGAGAGGAGGATTTCCCTCCTGTTAACCCTCCTCCTGATTCCTAAACCCTTGTCTCCTTCCCTACATCCTGCCTCCTCCTCCTCCTCTCTTTCTTTCCTCCCTCACTCATTAGTTGATTGATGTCTCTCTCCCTCTCTTTCCTCCCCCTCTTCCTCCCTCCTTTTCTCCCCCGCCTCCTCCATCACCTCCTCTTGTTGTTGTCACCCGTCTCCCCCCTCGTCTCTCCCTCTGATTGAGCCGTCAGAGAGCTACTTGTTGTTGTTGTTGTTGTTGTTGTTGTTGTTGTTGCTAGGTCTAGTCCATAAACTGTGTGTGTGTGTGTGTGTGTGTGTGTGTGTGTTTGACTCCCTGGAGTATGTGTGTGTGTGTGTGTGTGTGTGTCCCTGGAGTGTGTGTGACTGAGATGAAGCAGAGTCACATGCCGCTGTCGTCTGGAGGCGGCAACATGGCGAACAGCTATCTGCTATCACACACACACACACACACACACACACACACACACACACACACACACACACACACACACACACACACACACACACACACACACACACACACACTGAGGCTGTGGATGTCCATGGGGAATACAGGCTTTGAGTGTGTGTGTGTGTGTGTGTGTGTGTGTGTGTGTGTGTGTGTGTGTGTTGGGAAAGTCCCTCTCCAGCCCTCCTCCTTTTTTTAAGTGTTGAAAATAATCATTAAAAATAAAAACACACGAGTCCGACCAGCTTTAAATCCAGATGATGACGTTTGGAATCAGAAAGAAGCTTTAAGAGGGAGTCAAACACACACACACACACACACACACACACACAGCATGTCATGTGTGAGGTGTCGTTGCAGAGTAAGCGGCGTGCGGCGGCGTCTGAATCCTGGAATGTGACCAGTTGTTTGGTTTTGCAGCAGGGTGCGTTCAGCAGACGTGACGTCCTGTCATGTTGCTGGAATGTTCCGTGAGAAAAACAATGAAAGGAGAAAACAGAGAGAGAGTTTCTGTTTCCTCAAGGTCTGAGGAGACGTCTGAGGAGACATCTGAGGAGACGTCAGAGGAGACGTCTGAGGAGACGTCTGAGGAGACAAACCTCACTCTGAATGGGATTTATCCTCCTGCTGTTTGTGACGGAGCTGCAGATCCAAGGACAGAGACCAGATCTCACCAAGTCACAAACAAACAAACAAACAAACAAACAAACAAACAAACAAACAAACTATGGAAAAATGGACGGATGGATGGATGGATGGATGGATGGATTATTGAGTACAGATGGATGGATGAATTGGTGGATGGATGGTTGGATGGATGGATGGATGGATCAATGGATGGATGGATCCATGGATGATGGATGGATGGATGATGGAGAGGTGGGTGGGTGGATGGATGGATGGATGGATGGATGGATGGATGATGAATGGATGGATGGATGGATGGATCAATGGATGATGGATGGATGGATGATGGATGGATGGATGGATCGATGGATGATGGATGGATGGATGGATGGATGGATGGATGGATGATGGATGGATGGATGATGGATGGATCGATGATGGAGAGGTGGGTGGATGGATGATGGATGGATGATGGATGGATCGATGATGAAGAGGTGGGTGGATGGATGGATGGATGGATCGATGGATCGATGATGGAGAGATGGATGGATGGATGGATCGATCAATCGATCGATCAATCAATGGATGAATGGATGAATTGGCTGATGGACAGATGCATGGATGCATGGATGGATGGATGAATTGGTTGATGGATGGAAGGATGGATGGATGGACGGATGGATGAATTGGTTGATGGATGGATGTTAGTCCCATAGAAACGCTGCAGCCATGTGTTACTCTGTTGCCTCCGTTCATCTCAGAGACGTTGATCCTGTTTGAAGATGAGCTGCTGTTCAGCCTGTGACGGTAGAATCGACTCATGTTCGTCAGCTGACTCATGACGTCACGTCAGTGATTGTTTTGTATGACATCAGTAAACGTGTTGAGTCGACCTTTGGGCCGAGAGAGGCTCAGCGTTCACAGACTGATGGAGGGATGAAAGGTGTGCAGGTACGAACAGAGTGATGATGATGATGATGATGATGATGATTTAAGGTTCTGTTTCTGCGTGTGTGTGTGTGTGTGTGTGTGTGTGTGTGTGTGTGTGTGTGTGTGTGTGGAGCTCTGATGACTGAAGCTCTGGAATGAAACGAGTGGATTTGGATTCGTGATGCCTGAAAACAGGCCTCACAGGTCGAGTCCTCAAAACTGACTCAGTGCAGGAGATTTTTTTACAGTTATATGGAGAGAGTCCAGGGACGTGTGTGTGTGTGTGTGTTCTCAGTGAGCACGGAGACAAGAGGAACAAAAGAAGGAAAGGAGAGAGAGAGAGAGAGAGAGAGAGAGAGGCTGTTTGAAGTGGAGGAGCTGCAGAGAATCAGAGCACCGCCAAATAACAGTGTTTGAGCTGCGGAACCGATGAGGAGCATGTGGTGCCACAGAGCGATCCAAGTCACTAATGAGAACACACACACACACACACACTCACACACACACCGAGAGCTGAATACAAACACACACCAGGCAAACAGAGTTCACAGGTAGATCCAGGCTGGAAAAACAGGAGAACAGACAAACAAACATCCTCACACTGTTTTTCTCTCGCTCTCCTCGTCTGCAGCTAACGGCTACATCAGCGCCAGAGCCTCGCCAGGCCTCCTCTCCGTATCCAACGGCAACAGCCTGGGGAAAGTAGTGCTGGCGAAGTCTACACCCCCGCCCAGCCCTCAGATGGTCAACAGCCGCAAGCCGGACTTGAGGGTCATCACTTCGCAGAGCGGCAAGAGCCTCAGTCAGCTGGTGAGCAGGACACGAGCTACGGCAGCCATACAGGGACAAACAGAGGGCCAAAATCAAAGAAGACACCCCGGTTCAAATTTGACCTCAAATTAAATCAACAAACAGCAGCTGGAAAATAATTCAACCTGTGATACGAGTTAAAAATCAAGAGAAGCAGCCGCTGTCATACTTAAATTAAAGACCAAACAGCTTCTCATTCAAAGGAAGACGAATGAAAAACGATTTTAAAAAGGATGAAAGTCTGATTTAAAGATCAGATTTTATTCAGCCTTCTTCTAAAGGTCACCACAGCTCATCGAGGAGTGTCAGACGTATTTCTTTCAGAGTTTTTACTCCACAAAAGAAAGTGGATTTCATTAAACACGCCGTGCCTCTAACACCTGTACGCCTCTGCTCCGGCGGTGCACGCTTCACTATAATAAAACATCACTGAAGCAAAGAATCCGCTGCAGCTGAAGAGTGAAGGTTAAACAGGTTTTATTTCATCTCTCTGTAAATTTTCTCCCTGCACCGTCAAAAAAGAGAACCTTAATTCTCCATCCACATGAAATGTTTTAAAAATGTGTTGTTGCACCTTTAAGTTCATGAAGTTTATCACTGCACATGCAAAAAAACATCAACATGCACGTCACTTCTTCTCTGTGCAGCATCTGTTCGTATCTGAAGACGCTCGTTTTGCAGAAATGTAACCATCCTGTCTCTTTGCTCCCCCCTCCTCCTCCCCCTCCTCCCCCTCCTCCCCCTCCTCCCCCCTCGCCCGCCCGCCCTGCAGACAGAGGAAGAGCTGGAGTTGGTGAGTGAGGTGAATAGACTTTTAGACCTCTAGCCTCCTGGATGTGGTGTGATCTCACTGAGCATGAGCGTGAACACCGTCAGGGAGGAGCGGAGAGCTCAGCGCAGCGACCAAAACACGCGCCGCAGAGTTCAGCTGGTTGCACGGGTTTCTGGGAGATCTGGGCTGTTTGAGGGTTCAGACGGTTTTTGTGTTTGAGGATGTTTCAGTGCAAGCTGCTGTGAGTTCAAGAACACCTCCATGAGACCATCAACCAAATGCATAAAAGGATGCATGAAACAGGAAGTCCACACATGGCTTCAAACCTCCACTTTAAATCACAAAAACTTCTGCTGTGAAAGTTTTAATCATGCAGAAAAAGTTTTTTTTTTCTGTAGCATCTGAAACTTTTTAAAGCGCTTTGACTGAAAAAGAGAAATCTAATCATTCTCACAATGCAAGAAAAAAAGAACAAAGTTACAAAGTAAGACAGAATGGTGTGATGAAACATGGATTTTCAAAATAAGAGTAGTAAAAAAAGTTTAAAAAAAAAAAGGACGTTGATCAAGGAGATAAAAATAAATAAATCACTAAAATGATGAAAAAAATAAAAATATGAATGAATAAGAAAATAAATAAAAGCAGTGAAGGGATTTGAGGAGGTTTTTGGAACAAACAAAATTGTGTAAAAGTATAAAGATTTAAAAAAATGAAAATTAATAATAATAATAATAATAATGATGGAAAAAATGCATTGAAAAGAAATGAATAACACTGACTGCAGCCTACTGAGATTTTAAAAGATGTCAGTCGAGTTGCAAAAAGTCAGAAAAATTCTGGTAAATTTCATGAAGGTTTCCTGAAAAATTTCTAACTCAGGAATGTTGAAAAATTTTCAGGGTTTTGTTCCCGTCAACTGAAATGATTTTTTTTTTTTTAAGTTCCCAGGAAATTTTGGAAATTTTCAGGTTTTCTTTTTTGTTATCAACTTGATTTAAATATTCTGCAAAAAAAGAAAACCTGAAAATTTCCAAAATTTCCTGGACATGTTTACATGCAACAAAAGAACATGTCTAATATTTAAACATGTATGTGGCCAGGTAAATGCAGTAAATATGAATTCCTGAAAATTCCTGTTAATTTCCAAGAATTCCTACTTTGAAAATTCCTGGAATTTTGCAAACCTAGACGTCAGTGACTCTGCAGCAAAGAAGACCTCGTCACGTCTCAGAAAAACGAGTTAAAAGGATGTGAAATCAACTCAACAACAACAAAAATGTACAACAAGAAAATGCAGTTAATATGAATTCAGGGAAATTCCCAGAAAATTCCTGATTATTTTCCCAGAAAAATTTATGAAAAGTATCAGACTTTGAAAGTTTCTGGAATTTTGAAATTCTTTCAGACCAAATAAAAAATTCCTTTTAATTATACAGGAGGTCATGAACTCTGTGAGCCTACACTCCAATAAACAACATTTATTTTTGGCTTATTTGTATGTATTAAAATACAGGATTAACAGTCAACAGCTTTAACAGAAAAATGAATATAATAATTAATATCATAAGTTATAGATTTATCTTATATAATTTCCCAGAAATTCTTGTTTATTTCCCCAAATTCCCAGTAAAAGTTTCCAATTTTTAAAATTTGTGGAATTTTGCAACAATCTTACTGTCATCTGCATAAAAAAAAACAAAAAAAAAAAACAGACCTCCAGAGTGGACCTCTGAGCGTGCTGCCGTATGTTCAGCTTTAATGTTGCAGACTGAGAGTAAAAGCTGCAGTCTGCCTCTGAACTGGAGCATTTTGAAGCTCCATAAATGGATTTAATGCATGTGCTCGTAAATCTTCCATCTCCTCCTGATCTCCTTTAACGTTGACCTAAACTTTACGTGTTCTTATTAAAAATCCAGATGAGGAGGTGCTGAATTATTCTGCAGATGTAAACTTGCATCCTTTTGAAAAGAGAAATATTTAAACACAGAGCTCCAACTTTTCAAAGACTGATGCATAAAGCTCGCAGAGATCATTTCAGAAAGGCAAACACACACACCCACACACACACACACACACACACAGGCGCACCGTGGAGCTGGGAGTGACATTTGTGCAGCACAAACAGAGTAAGGAGTGAAAATGGAAGGAACCCGAGCAACCAGCTGACTCTCCGCTCTGTGTGAAAGCTGCTCAGCATGTGCATGTTTGGTTTTCATCTGCGTGTCGATGCTCCGAGGATCAGAGCAAAGACGGATCACAGAGTCTCCAACCTGGAGCGCAGGCAGGCCCACATGTCGGAGGCCTCACACACACACAAACACACACACACGCGCATGCATGTTGCCATGTGTTCATGCATATTTCTCTGCATATGAACACACCTTGCGTTGTGTATTCGTTTCTCTCATACCGTCACACTTTTGAGTCTAAACACACACACACACACACACACACACTCTCTGTCAGCCTTGTGGATGCATGTGTTCCTGTCAGCATGACTCTCCAGCACGGTGACGCCTCACATAACACCTTCCACTGTGACGCTACATCACACGATCGCCCGGCCCTGGCGACAGCGTTGCCGTGCCAACGCCACCTTGAGATGCGAGACGCCCTTCATCTCGCACGCAGATGTTAAAGTGTCACAGAAAAGTTAAACACCTCGCAGAGAAGTGAGGAGCCTCGACGTTTCTTAGAGGAAGCTGAGTCGTGTGTGTGTGTGTGGAGAATCGTGTGTGTGTGTGTAGCTCTGAATCACACATCCTGCTCGGTCTGCACAGGTCTGACTCTACCCATCAGGGCTCTGCTGTGTTTGTTCTAGAACATTTCCACCTGTTTAAGCTGCCAATAAAGCCTCAAATGAAGCAGGAAAACTGAAGGTTAGAGGTTAATCAGTTCACGCACCACGATTAGAGGCGCACACACGTGTTTGGATTCCAAACACACGCTCTGCAAACAGAAACATTTCAGCAGTAACAGCGTTATTAAAATGTTCTCAGGCTCGTTACGCTGTACGGTGGAGAGAACATGCTAACGATTACCATCACTGCCCTCAGATGGTTGAAGTCATTTGCCGTGAACTCATAACACTCAGACCATAAAAGGAGAAACGAGTGGATTTGTTGTGGAGCAGAGAATCAGGTCTGTCTGGATCCTCTCTGTGGTGCTTTCAGAGTCCGTCTGTGACAAAAACAGGAACCTTTAATCAGGACTCACAGCGAGTCCAAAAAAATCAAACATACCTGAACACGCTGACATCGATCTTTTCCAAACATGAGCACACGGAACATTTTTAACACGGATGACGTAGAAAAGATGCCTCTTTAGACGACTCCTGGATCCAAAGAAACCCAGAATCCACTTTTCTGTAGACCTGACCCCCTTCTTCCACTTTGTGTCCCAGTGTCTAACTTCCACCATCCTTTCTTTTCTATCTTCCCAGCATGCTCAGCGGCTACAGGGCTCCCAGGTGGCACAGTCCCTCACCACGCCAGTGGTCTCAGTGGCGACACCCAGCCTCCTTGCACCTTTCTCCGGCATGCAGACGGCTTACAACACCGGTAAGGAACCTCCCCGATCTGTGAGAACAACAGACTTGTCTTCACTTTGAATAAACACAAATGAGACCAGGTCGCTTCATCAGGCTAAAACTAAACCCAAGACACAAACCCACCCTCTCCTCTAGTCTGCCGTCTAAACCCTCAGCTCCTGCAGACGTAAGGTGGAAACCAGTTCAGATTTTAAAATCTCTGGTTAAAGAGAGGGTATTCTCTTCTTTTCACATCATTTAAAGCTCAATAAAAAATCTCTTTGTATTGATAGTGTAGTGAAACTTTTACCTTTTTCAAGACAAATAAAAGTGCTATCAGTGATTTTTATAATGCTGGAGAGTATTTGTTAAAGAAAAGGAGAGCTAACTTTAAAGAGAGGGTATTGTTCTTTATTTTTAGTCTTAGTTTTGTCCCTCTGGTGCCCCTGTAGTATCTCTCCATGATTTCCAGCTCAGTTAAATCTCTGTTTTTCTCTCTCTGGTGTTTTCTTGAAGCCTTATTTCCTCCTTCAAACTCTGCTCTGGCTCCTGTTTCTTTAAGAACTGATGTTAAAGTCTTTGTTCTTGTTTTTAAAGCTCTACACGGCCTTTATGTTGCAGCTCCACCAATGAACTTCTAGAATGTTCATCCCTTGATTACTATCAGTTTAAACTACATTTATTTAAATATTTTTAATTCTACACTAGTATAAATCAGATCTTTTCAACATTAAAGAGGGGTTGTTGTGCTGTCTTTCCCCCCTTGTATCGTTACATAATTTACAGCTAAAAAAAATCTCTGTTTTTCTCTCCCTGATGTTTAAAAACCCTTAATTCAGCCTCTGCTGTTTCTTTAAGATGTACCCCCTTCCCTCTGATTGGCTGCCCCTCTGGATGCCTTACGAGGGCAGAGCTATGGGCAGACCTCGGTGTTTGAGGCCAGTTAGGAGATCCTCGTGTGATTTATTCATGTTTCCTCCATGCAGCAGAACATTTAGCATCTTAGATGGAATCCGTTAACATCAGAGCTCGAACTGGAGTTCAGCCCCGAGTCTAAAGAATAAACGTGAAGACGGGCGGAGGATAAAGTCTGCGTTATGTCATTAAATTCTTGAGCGTCCCTCAGAAAATAATGAAAAGCTCACAGAGCGAGGCCACAAAGCAGGATGAATATTCACTTTGTTCATTGTGTGAGAGCTTCTGGAATGATTCCACTTCAAAGGTCTCCATTAATATGGATTAGGCCTGATTAATATTGATGCAGCAGAAAGTTGTATGATGTAAAACAATCCCCCTCACCCCTCCTCCTCACCTCCTTTCTCTCTCTCTCTCTTTCTCTCTCTCTCCTCCATCCCTTAATCTCAGAGTACCAGCTGACGAGTGCAGATCTCACAGCGCTCCAGACGTTCACACCACCGGGGCTGGTGCCTGGCAACATGGCTGCCTGGCAACAGCAACCAGCAGTCTCCCAGCAACAGCAACAGCAGCAACAGCAACAGCCGCAGCAGCTGGTGTCGCTCAGTAACCTGGTGTAAGCTCCTCATGTTTTTACTCCACCGGCTCGTAAACAAGATTGATTCATGACCTTTGACCTTTACTATCAAACATCTGAGGGGCGGAGTTTAACCGCCACATGTGTGTCCGCTGATTCAGGGCCCGCCACACAAAACACATGAAGCATCTCTGCTGCAGGAGGCTGTAGCATCACCCCCGCTGCAGTCGATTCATCTCTGTGGTGACCTAGATACCCCCCATGCACACACACACACACACACTCGCACAAAACACACACACACAGTGAGCTCAGACTCCCAGTGGACTCTGATTTAGCTCCTGTTAGCAAATCAAGGCTGCAAGCTGTGTTTTCCAGAAAATAAACACAGAGAGTTGAAGCTCCACTGGCTCACAAACACAGATCATTTCCTCTTCAGTGTTTTTCTGTTTTCTGCAGGCTGGTCGATAAAAGTCGGAACGTGAAGCAGCTTTTTAGGCTGGAATTTACAAACCACTCAGAATGGATCGTGCTTCATTTTGTCCCCCTCTATCTCCTCCGTCTCAAGGTCTAATTCACAAAGCGAACTGCAGCTCTCTGCAGTCTGCTCCTGTTTTGTGTCTGACTGTTGAGACGAGCTGTTAGCATCTCCACTCTGTGCTGCACAGAGCTGAGCTGTGTGCTCTCTTCTGACTCAGATAAACTTTCACAAACCTGACACTCAAATTCAGAAAGAGTTTGCAAAAAAATGCTTTGTGAATTAGATTTTGTTGTTTTGGCTCATTAACGTATTTTTTAATGGATGCAAAAGCTGCACAGTCCTTCAGTCAACCAGGCCCTGAGTGCACGGGACAGCTTTACATGTTTTGCACCTGAAGTGCCACATCAGTCTCTTTATTTTGGCACGTTTTTATGTCCCGATGACGAAAATTGAAAACAGTCGGTCTGTCTTGCAGAACATGGGAGTTGGTGGTCAACCTCTTAAGGCCGAGACACACAGGAAGTGAGCACCGAGTCTAGTTTAGACAGAGTGTGCTTCCAGCAGACGTCAATCTGAATGAACAGGAAATCAGACACAAACAGTCCTGATCACCTGGTCACGATAAAAACAACAATTCACAGACTCCCAAACAAATTCCTCACAAATTGTTGAAGAGTTACGGTAATTTGAATTCTGCGTGTCGCCACTCACACCACGTAGTAAAACAGTTGACCTGGTGGTCGTATTAGGGTTGCAAATTCAGGAAAGTTTCCTGGAAATTTTCATGGGAATTTTAACTCAGGATTACTGGAAATTTTCAGGGTTTTGTTGACGTCACATCGAATGAATTTTTCTATAAAATTCCCGGAAACTTTGTGTCGTAAATTTTTAGGTTTTCTTTCTCATCTTCAACTTAATTTTAAAATATTGCGTTAGACATGTTTACATGCATGTCTGCTGATAAACCAAAAGGTTTAATATTTATACATGTAGATGACCAGGTAAATGCAGTTAATATGAATTCCCAAAAATTCCCATGGAAAGTTTCCAACTTCGTGGTTGCATTAGGGTTTCAAAGTGGTGGAAAATTTCCAGTAATTTGGGAATTTTAGCTCAGGAATTTTGACATTTTCAGGATTTTTTGCCGTCAACTCAAACAAAATTTCCCAAAATTTCCCAGGAAGTTTTGTCTCAAAAAGTCTGGAAATTCTTGGCAGTTATTTCTTGTCATCAACTTTGGTTTAAGATTACTGCAGGAAAGTGTCCTGAAAATTTCCATGGGAATTATAGTTCAGGAATATTGGAAATTTTTAGGGTTTGTTTCCATCAAATCAAATAAATTTTTAGGAAATTTCAGGGTTTTCTTTCTTGTTATCAACTTCATTTAAATATATTGAAATATATACACGTGTATGACCAGGTAAATGCAGTAAATGTGAATTCCAAGAAAATTCCCATGGAAAGTCTCCAACTTCATGGTTGCATTAGGGTTTTGAAGGAGTGGAAAATTTCCAGTAAATTTCAGGAAAAAAACTTCCAAAAGGGAATTTTAGCTCAGGAATTTTCTTTTAAATTTTCAGGATATTTTGCCGTCAACTCAAACAAAATTTCCCAAAATTTTCCAGGAAGTTTTGTCTCAAAAAGTCGGGAAATTCTTGGCAGTTGTTTCTTGTCATCAACTTTGGTTTAAGATAACTGCAGGAAAGTCTCCTGAAAATTTCCATGGGAATTTTAGTTCAGGAATATTGGAAATTTTTGGGGTTTGTTTCCATCAATTGAAATACATTTTGGGGAAATTTCAGGGTTTCATTCTTGTTATCAACTTCATTTAAAAATATTGAAATACATAAACGTGTATGACCAGGTCAATGCAGTTAATATGAATTCCAAGAAAATTCCTGAAAAATCCAGATTATTTCCAAAACTTTCCATGGAAAGTTTTTCAACTTCATGGTTGCATTAGGGTTTCAAAAGAGTTGGAAAATCTCCAGTAAATTTCAGGAAAAAAAAAATCCAATAGGGAATTTTAGCTCAGGAATTTTTTTTGAAATTTTCAAGATTTTTTGCCGTCAACTCAAACAAAATTTCCCAAAATTTTCCAGGAAGTTTTGTCTCAAAAAGTCAGGAAATTTTTGGCAGTTGTTTCTAAAAATATTAAAATATATACACGTGTATGACCAGGTAAATGCAGTTAATATGAATTTCTAAGAAAATTCCTGAAAAATCCTGATATTTCCAAAACTTTCCATGGAAAGTTTCCAACCCTTAAAGCGATCTTCTCTCACAGTCACCGTGTTTTTCTGCGTTACCTTCCTGTTTTACTTGCTGACCTTAAAATGTATTAAAAAATAAAATTATAAAAAAAATTATAAACTTTAAGTCAGAATATAACAGACTTGCAGGAGAAATATTTAGTAAAAGTATTTTTTTTAACCTTACATGACGTTTTTAACGCGATTAGCATGAACAAAACAAAAGCTGCACAACAAACCAGCCAATCAGAGCGCAGGTAGATGAACCACTCTCCTGTTCTGTGCTGTGAGGCAAACTGAAGCTGTCCTGACGTTGCCCGAGCCGTACACGGTGCGTCGACTTGTTCAGATGTCTTAATGTGACCGGTCTAGCTTTGCTAAGCTAGGCTAACCTGTGGATGGGGGAGCAGCTTGTAACAGCCTCTTGTTTTGTCCTCCCTCCCCCCCTTTTCTCCACAGCATGTGGGGTGCAGAGAAACAGAATGCGGAGATGGTTAACTGCATCTCCAATTTTGCTGCTAACCTGAGGTGAATGATGCGGTAGCATCTAGGTGCTACGTGCTACGCTCTGCAATGCCTGTTTTCTGTCTAGTTCTCTCACAGCTCTGAGCTGAAAAGAAATCACAGAGCAGATGTAACTCCATGGCAGCTTTCTCTTCATCTGTATGTTCCTCATGGTGCCTGTTGTTGTGTCTGCACACCATCGCTCTCTCACCGTCCTGCTTGTAAGAGTCTCCACCCAAAGCTGAGATCTGAGCTCTTTGGAAGAGTCGTGAGCAAAGAAGACGATGCTTCGGTGTGACAGCGCGGGGCCTCGGCACCGCCTCGTATCGAAGGAGTCTCTGGATGCTGCTTTCAGTCCCAAACAGCATCCCGGCGCTCAGCTGTGCGGCGCAGACAAGCTTCATGCATTAAAATTTTACATTTCAGCCACTTAGCTGTCACAGGCAGACGTTCGATTCCTCAGACACGAGGAAGCTTCGAGTGCTTACAGTATGCATGACCAAAGAGAATAATTTAGAGGTGGCTCGACTGTCAGAGGCGGTTATTTAGAGATTTAACACTGAGTGAAGAGCAGGTTGGATGGATGGAGGGATTTTTACTGCGTCATACATTTTAAGAATCATAAGAACTTAAATTACAGAATAATCAGGAACTGCTGCAGACAGGAAGTCCGCTGACAGTTCCCGTTCATCTGTGCATGGAACAATCCTGCAGAACAACCCCTCCAGAGATGCTCCTTTGTGTTGAAGAGTAAGACGGTCTTTTGGAACAGTTAACAGCCTTTGCATCACTCCCTTCAAAGCAAGAGCAGGAGCAGTTACTACACCTCGAATTAAACAGCAGCTCCTGAGCCCAAAGCTGCTTCTGTCAGGCAATTCAAGTGTTTTGTGCGACACGTATTGTGCCGGTTCTTCACTTATAGCTTAAAACGCAAAAATCACACAAGATAAAATGAATAAAAAAAGCTAAACTGGTGGAAGGAAACGCAGAGCAACAACCCCTGGAGGTATAAAATGAAGAAAGAGTGATGAAACTCCAGGTTCAGGTTGAAAAAGAAAACATTAAATATGAAGATTTCTTTTTAGGGATCCTTTCAGGGCCTGTGTGCACGTCCAGTCTTACTCAAACGGGGACCGTCAGTCTTTGCGTACCGTTATGGAACGGCCCATTTGGCAGTAGCATTAGCCGCATGCACGACTGCCGAGAATTGGACAATTGTCCTTTACATTGTTTATTTTTGAACCGCTGGATCACAGAAACCGGTTCATGTAAAATTGATGCTGCAAGTCCTCCGGTTATTCGTCTGTGCTCCATTTCTTTTAGGCTACGACTAAAGGTTATATTAGGCTTGCCCAAACTTCACAAAAAATAAACAGGAGCCAACCCTGGTTGGATACGTAGATTAAAGTTTAGAGGAAATTCGTAGACGAGTCATTTAATTGACACCCTGTCCTCTTAAAAAGGTTTAAAATAAAAAAAAAAGGCTGCTGGTGGTTTAAGAGTCTCTCTCCACTGAGAAAAATAAAAAAAATAAGATAAGTGTGTAAAAATAAAAGAAGTGACTTTAAATAATACCAGCTGTCAGAGCAGAGAGTGCGTTTGTTGTGTTTGTTTCTGTCTGACAGGCTGAACGTGTCCATGGAAATATGATAATAGGCTGTTTGTTATTGTATACAACAGCTGGGACTCCAGAGGGCTGAGCACAAAGCAGCGTATAGTTAACACTCAGCACCCGCTCATACGCAGCACGACTCTTCATATCGCCTCCTAAATGTTAACAAATGGTCGTCCAGATTGTTCGAATCCTTCAGCAAACACGTCCCTGAGAGAGACGGAGAGGAAGCAGCCGAATCCCGCTTCACTGAGGAGAATCAGGTTTCATTACCCAGGCCCTGAAGTTTCTCTGACTCAGAGAGGAGTTATCCGAAGGTTACACGTATCACTTCTTTTATTTGAAATATTTTCTGTCTTATTACGGTGGCCCAGAGAGCTCACAGCACTGCAACTAAAGAGAGCACATGACATGAAAAAGACAAAACACACACATATTAAGAAAACATTTTAACACATGCACAGCATTAAAAAAAAACACTGCAAAGACCACAGCAAGTTTTTCTAATGTGTTGTGTTGCAGTTTATTTGCAGCGCATTTTTTTTTATTTGTAGTGTTGCGGTTTATTCGCAGTGCATTTTGCTAATGTGTTGTGTTGCAGTTTATTTGCAGCGCATATTTCTAATGTGTAGTGTTGCGGTTTATTTGCAGCGCATTTTTTCAACGTGTTGTGTTGCAGTTTATTTGCAGCACATTTTTTTAATGTGTAGTGTTGCAGTTTAATCACAGCGCATTTTTCTAATGTGTAGTGTTGCGGTTTATTTGCAGCGCATTTTTTCAATGTGTTGTGTTGCAGTTTATTTGCAGCGCATTTTTTTAATGTGTAGTGTTGCAGTTTAATCACAGCGCATTTTGCTAATGTGTTGTGTTGCGGTTTATTTGCAGCCAATTTTCCGATGTGTTGTGTTGCAGTTTATTTGCAGCGCATTTTGCTAATGTGTTGTGTTGCGGTTTATTTGCAGCGCATTTTTCTAATGTGTAGTGTTGGGGTTTATTTGCAGCGAATTCTACTAATGTGTTGTGTTGCGGTTTATTTGCAGTGCATTTTGCTCATGTGTAGTGTTGCGGTCTTTGCAGCGCATTTTCTAAATGATGTCAAATTGATGAAGTTGTTTTCTTTATTTGCGTGTTTTGTCTTTTTGAATGTGCTCTCTTAAGTTGCAGTGCAGTGAGCTCTCAGGGCCACCGTACTTAATTATCATATTTAGAGCCTAATTTTACGCCCGATCATCACAAAAACTAGACATTACAGTTTGTTGATTGCTGGTTATAAAATCTGAACATAAACATTTTGCTACAGGACAAAAAAATGAAAAACTGGCACGAAAACTGAATTCTGCATCACCGTGTAAGTTTAGGACCAATAAATTTAGTTCATGGTCCCAAATTGTAAAATAATCCCAAACGTGTGATTTAAAGAGAGATTTCTGTAGTTAAACAGCTGAGACATCCCTTTAATCTCTGGAAAGTGTGGTATTGACTGAATCTTAATTTCTCAGCCTCTCAGGTTTAGAGTGAGCACCCGGCAGGTTTCCTGAGCTGTGTGTGGGATCAGGATGACAGGATCGCTGTAGCTGAAAACAAGCACGCACGGCAGAACTGTGGGAAGCTTTCCCAGCGCACCAAACTGTTCTCTCTCTTTCAGCCCGAACAGAAAAATCACGTTGTCCTAGTACAGCATGGGCAGACGTGGGCACTTGTGCAGCCCAGACTGTTCCGGTTTGTTTTTGATTTTAATCACAGCGAGCAAACAAGCTCTTCCAATCAAACGGTGAATGATGGTTTGGCTGTGAGCCTCGCCTTCGCCGTCGTACACACTTCTCCTCGCCGCGGGCTCAAAGAGGAAATCATTTCCGTCATCTCGCCCTCTTCCCATCCTCTTTTAATCATTCCTCTTCTTCTTCTTCCGTCTTATTTCCTGCTCTGGCGTCTCTGTGATTCTGCACACACCTGTTGGCTCTCCTCTTCTTCCTCCAATCTAAATGTTAATGTCACGGCTGCCCCCTCAAATCGCCTCCCTGCAGAGTCCTGCTGTCAGCTGGTCGGCCTGTTTACAGAGCCAGTGTTTGTTTTCTGCTGTTTGTTTCCACGCTGAGTCGATGTGCTACCTGCAGACTGGGCCTCCATTCAGGGCGCTCTTCAGGATCCAAACAGACCTTTAAGGTCCTGCAGGCGGTAACACTTTAAAAAGAACCATCATCTGTAACGGTCTATAAGGGTCATTAGCTCGTTAATTAGCCATGAGTTAAAAGTCATTTACTGTTAACAATGAAATTATACAACCCCCACACTGTGAAGACAAGATATTCACTGTTCAAACTTTGCTGATTTATACTTTATCAATAATTAATAATTGGTTGTTGACCATCTTCAGTCGGTATCTGGATGGTCATTAAAAAGTTGCAAAACGGTTAATAAACAATGCATCATCTATAAACATTATTTTGATGTTTCTTCCAAGTAATTAAAAGTTCCTTCTATGGAAGCCCGTTTCTGCCAGTTAAAAAAAAAAAGAAAACTTCAAAGTTAAAAAAAAAACAAAGTTAAGTCATTATTATGAGATACTAAGTCATAATTATGACTTAGTATCTCATGATTATGAGATATTATAATTTGACTTAGTATATCGTTATTATGACTTAGTATCTCCTAATTATGACTTAGTATCTCATTATTATGAGATAGTATCTCATAATTATGACTTAGTATCTCATAATTATGACTTACTATCTCATTATTATGAGATAGTATCTCATAATTATGACTTAGTATCTCATTATTATGACTCAGTTTCTCATTATTATGACTAAGTATCTCATAATTCTAAGATATTATAATTTGACTTAGTATCTCGTTATTATGACTTAGTATCTCATAATTATGAGATAGTATCTTGTAATTATGACTAAGTATCTCATTATTATGACTTAGTATCTCATTATTATGACTTAGTATCTCATTATTATGAGATAGTATCTTATAATTATGACTTAGTTTCTCATTATTATGACTTAGTATCTCATTATTATGAGATAGTATCTCATAATTATGACTTAGTTTCTCATTATTATGACTTAGTATCTCATTATTATGAGATAGTATCTTATAATTATGACTTAGTTTCTCATTATTATGACTTAGTATCTCATAATTATGAGATAGTATCTCATTATTATGACTAAATATCTCATAATTATGACTTAGTATCTCATAATTGAGATAGTATCTCATAATTATGACTCAGTATCTCATAATTATGAGATATTATCTTGTAATTATGACTTAGTGTCTCATTATTATGACTTAGTATCTCATTATTATGAGATAGTATCTTATAATTATGACTTAGTTTCTCATTATTATGACTTAGTATCTTATAATTATGAGATAGTATCTCATAATTATGACTTAGTATCTCATTATTATGACTCAGTATCTCATTATTATGACTAAGTATCTCATAATTATGAGACATTATCTTGTAATTATGACTTAGTGTCTCATTATTATGACTTAGTATCTCATTATTATGACTTAGTATCTCATAATTATGACTAAGTATCTCATTATTATGACTTAGTATCTCATTAGTATGGCTTAAATCTTTTTTTTTAACTTTGACGTTTTCTTTTTTCTTTTTTTTTTAACTGGCGGAAACAGGCTTCCATACCTTTCAGATATTATCATCTAATAAATATTTTACTGCTGATCTGATCTCATTTCTCAGGCTGTTTAGTTGTTTTGCTGCTTTTCAACATTAACTGAAAAAGTTTCTAAAATACAACAACTATGTCTAGTCTATTAACTAATGGTTAATTAATTAACTGTCTAATTAGCCTTATTAACCCTCCATAGATGATTATAAAGTGTTTCCTTCAGTTTCTGCTTCGTCTTCCATAAAAACCTTTTCTTCATCTCTCTCTCTTACCTCTCCCTCTTCCCTCCTCTTTCTCTCTCTTTGAGGAAAAAAAAACACGCTTGCAGACAGAGCACACGTTGCTGAATTGCTTACAGGACCCAGGGTTTGTCAGCGGGGCACGATGCACAAACACTGTCAGAGGCTGTTCAGTGAAACCTCCCCTGAGGAATCAGTGTTTTCCTCGACTACAGAAAACAAACCACAGGGTCAAGACTGGAGCGGCTTCATTAGGCCTCCTGCTACCTGCAGCACAATACCAACGGCTGTTTTTAGCATCAAACGCATTTACTGTTTAGTCATTACGGTAAAAGATACCGCGGGTCACTTTGATCTGTGTAACAAAGCCGAGTGAACATGCAGGGAACAAAAGTCTGCACCAGTAGGCTGCTGGAACCTGGTGTGGTTTACAGGAGAAGATGCCTCTCTTTAAAATAACCCTCAAATGAAGCAGAAATGTTTAAAATATCTGCAGATAAAGCAGCTCTTTGAAGCCCGATTCAGAGCATCAGGGAGAGAAAAATCTGGGAGCTGCTCGAGTAAATATAAATCAGTGTCAGCTGCACTGCAGGGGGGCAACGTTTCATCAAAGCTGTCGACACAACTGATGAAAAAATAAGTTGCTTATTAATTTTATCATCAATAACAAGCCGTCCTGCAGGGTTTTCACACTGCAACAATACAGAGTCATTTACGGTAACGACAAAAACTGTTGAGTGATCAAAAAGACGCGCTCGTGGCTTAACCCTTTATCACCCAGATATCCTAAAGGCCACCTGGACCTTTCCTGTTCCTTTGACCCTAAAAGAGTCAGAGTAATTTTTTTTTCTTGCCCCAATAGTTGAAGAGTTACGGTAATTTAAAGAGCACTTTTAAAAAGGAAGTGACGACGGTTTGATGGGTTTTAAAGAGAATCAGAGAGAAAAACTTTTTGCTTGTAAAGACATGATACCCTCCTCTCTCTCTAAAGCCATGAGACTCTGTTAAGAAATGTTGTTTTGCGTGTAGAATAAAGACGTTAATGTCACTGAAGGTAAACTGAGCACAAGAAAACACAAAGTTTAGGGATTGGTCTGCAGAGGCTTCAGTCCTCATTGCAGGATTGATCCCAGGATATGATTCCAAAGTCCTGATCCCTTTCTGCGTTTTCTCTCTCTCTGTCTGTCGAGATATTTTGTCAAATATGTGCAGAAAGATCCCAAAAATAATCTTCAGACCACAAAAAAAAACTCACAATAATGTAAACAAACTTAGCGAATGAGGAGCAACAAACAAACTGTATCTGTGTCAGCAGAGGCTTAAAGACTTCCTGCCAGCTCGGCCCTAACATCCCTAACATCCCGAACATCGTCTCAGTGTGAGCGAAGCAGCTGTTGAAGAACCTCGTGTCTGGACTAACCGTGACCGGCCTCCATCCCTCTGTGTCCCTGCTGTTCCTGAGCTTTTCTTTATAAACTTGCCTCTCTCTCTCTTTCTCTCTCTCCACCTCCCTCCACAGCTTGGCCTCTCAGTCCAACTTGCTCTTTGGCAGGGAGGAGGGCCTCTGCTGGTACTGTAATCTCTACACCTCAGCCACGCCGCTACAGCACGCTGCTTTCCCAAAATATCTGCTGCACAGAGGAACCAGAGTGTCTGAGTTTCTAAAGTCTAACAATGAAACAACGAGACGTTTGCTGAAAATTCTGATTATTATGAGGCAAACACAAAGTAACAGGAACCAAAAATAAAACCTACAAAACTAAAAGATTTCTCAAAGTGAAGTGTAGGAGTAAATGGTTCAATAAAACTGATGAAATTTCTGAGAATGATTCACTTTAAAGGTCCCATATGTCGTATTTTAGCTTTTTACAACACACCCCGTAGGCAAAGCTGTGAATTAGGTCTCCAACAGCATCACAGATTCAGCCTCTGGAGGATCAGCAGACCCTCTCTTTCTTGTCTCATTATCCATGCAGTGCTCTTAGACGATTGGACGCTTTAAAAATGAGACTGCAGACAAATGCAGAGGCGGAAAAACACCAAAAACAAATTTGTCCAAAGTGTGGATCCCTACAGTATTTGGGTTAAAGCTGATTGGCTGCCTTAATATCATCTGGGGTGGGAAGGTATAGACAGATGCAGAGGCGGATAAACACCAAAACAAATTTGGCGAGCCAACCAGGAGAACAGGTACCAAAGTGTCGACCCCTACCAATGAAACATCTGCAGCTGTTTGGTCACAAAATGTTGGTTAAGATCTTTTAATAAGCAGGTTAGAGTTAAAGCCTTGTTGAAGTTGAAGAACAGAGACATTTAGGTTCAATTTTGCAACCAACAACAGCAGAGTCGACATCTGGCTCCAACCTTTGAAGATGTTGGAGTCTTGTTAAAGTCCCTTTTGTTGTCATATACCTACAGGAGCCAGTCCAAATCGCCTTGCTGAGGCTTTAGAAGCTCTTTTGCTTCCACAGTCTCAGTCACTCGGTGAGCAGAAGCAAGGAAACCACATTTGTGATCATATGGGACCTTTAAGGATGAGGAACCTGTGGCTCGTTGGGTCTTAAATACCCCAAAACACGAATCCAGAATTATTCAACAAGACGACTTCGTAGGACAACAAAAAAACATGAATCATTTCTTTTTCAATTCAGTGTTCAAGTGAAACAACAGATTCTTTCCATTTCTTGAATTTGAGGTCATTTAAAGAGTGTTTGTGCAGCTTGTCTGTCCTCAGAGCAGCAGAGCATTCTGGGAAACATGGCTGTATGTCACCGCACCGCACTGTAACCGAGTGTCTGCTTCTGGCTGTGCTCGCTGTGTTGTTTGCACTGGAGGGTAGCCTCGCTGTTCTCGCCTTCATCACTGTCACCGGCTCGCTGACGCTGCCGTTTTCGCTCGCCATAGCAACAGCACCCCCGTGGCACCGCCATCCATCTACCTGTGCTGGCTCAGGCCGAGACAGGACGCGCAGGTTTGATGAAGTGGGCACGGCGGGAGACGGAGTGAGCCTCTCCGCTGCTGCCGAGGGATCGGTGTGTGTGTGAGAAAGAACAGGAGGAAGGAGGATTTGTATGTAAGGCAGCAAGAGTGCAGGAGTTTAAGTGTGTCGGAGGCAGAACAAGACGGCGAGCACATGTGAGGGTTGCAGACCCAGACCGCCTAAAGGAGCGCTATCTCGAATTCCCCTCACAGTCTGCCAGTAATTGAGGGAATATTAGATATAGAGTTCTGCAGATGGCTCATGATATGACATATTAGAAGACACCCGAGGGGCCGAGCGCAGTAATTGGGAGCTTCAAATTCGGATCGACCGTGTCAAGCCGGGGGAGACGGGGAGAAAACGAGCGCCATCCGAAAAATCCTGTCAAAGGAGTGGGCCACACAGTGCAGCGTCAACATGCCGGTGTCAGCCTCGGTGACAGGTTTGAGTTCGCCTGCAGCCAGCAGAGGAGGAGGAGGAGGAAGAGTGTGGAGGTGAGAGGCCTGATCAAAGAGGCGCGTCAGGTGAAAGCATCAAAAATCAGATAGACGCAAGATATTTAACACGTGACTCCGTCCAAGGAATACTAATCCTGCAGCCTGAGGTCAGAAAGGAAGGTTTGGAAATAATAAGAGCAAAAGTGACACGTTAGTGACACACAATCTGCAAAAGCTTCCCATGAGACCAAAGTGTTGATACACAAGTCAGTCGAATCTCAGAGTCGTCTCAAACCAGCCAAACTTTTTCTTCTTCGTCACTTTTTTCGTCACAGACACGTTACAAAAACCGACCCTTCAGTGTTTGAGCCATTAAGATGAATAAAAACTCTGAGAATCAGGATTAAACAGCCAGGAGACGGAGCTGGGGTTGGGTTTTGTTCTTACGTCTTTGGCAAATCGATCTTGGGTGTTCACTTCTCAACCTGAACCAAAAATGACTCAATCTTTGAGATTCAGGATGAGATTTCTTTCTGTGCCATAACTTAATGTTGATAAACCTTCTGAGAAGTCCTTAAACCTCAGATGTTTCACCCAAACTGTTTCAGATTTCAGTCTCACCGGTATCTGTAAGTCGGACTCCCTGAAGAAGGAGTCCTGAGCTCTGCCAGAAGGTGGACTGAGGACAGACTCAGCTGAGCCTGGATGATCCTGGTGGTGATAGGGTGTGCAAAAGTCGGTCTAAATGACAGAATCAGAAACATGTGTAAAAAAGACACATCCAACAACTCTCTCATGGAAAACAGGCCTTTAGAAGGAGCCATCTTTGGTTCTGATTAAATCTATGTTGCCTTTGATTGGGCTCCCAAACTTTTTCGATGAAAGCTCCAGGATTTGTCAAACAGTTGGACCCTTTACTGGACCAACAGGATCAAGAAACTCTGGGTTTAAACATCAGGGGATGTTTGCACCTGCTGGGCGTAAACGAATCAGGGCGTATTTCTTAGGTCAGATTTAGTTATGGCTCACTTGTTGACTTGCACGCCCATAGCTCATGGATTTGGAAGTCAACTTGTGAGACTTCTGTCAAATATATTCAGACATCGTTCAGAACCGATCAAAAAGGCAGAGCTGCATGGCTTACGGTCTGTGCGTTGATGTGATCTCAAACGTAGTCCTCTTTGTGTTGTGTGTCTGAAACCTTCATCTGCTCCAGTCTGCCAAAGCCTTCGTGGTCGGTGGCTCCGCTGCTGACTGTTCGACTGTTTTATCTGTTCGACGGCAACCATTCCTTACGTTTCCTTACAGGATAAACTTTATGTTTCATTGCTGCGAGCTGTCCAGTCAGAGTCCGCTCTCATGTCACGTTGATGGTTCTGTATTTATGTGAGGTCTCACTCTTCCCGCCTTCTTTCTGTCCCTGTCCCTCCAGGCCGGTGGGTCACATACCTCAGGGTGCCGCACTGACCGTCAACACAAACCCCAACATCAACATCAAGTCTGAACCCGTGTCTCCAAACCGTGACCGCAGCACACCCAGCTCCACCTGCGGCGGAGGAGGAGGAGCTGGGAGTCAAGGCCTTCTCCAGGGACAAGGTCTGGTGACGGTGGCCTATCCGGGTACCCTGCGTCTGGAAACAGGAGGTCAGGGCCGCTCGCCGGTCGATTCGCTCAGCAGCAACGGCAGTTCGTACGAGGGCAGCGACCGGGACGACGGCACCCAGGGACGAGGAGGAGGGCAGGACTTCCAGCACCACGCAGGGGCCGGAGCTCAACAGCCCACCATGGTCCTGCTGCGACCCCCTTCAGCTGAGCCCCAGGAGCAAGACGGGACCAACGTCAAGAGAATGCGACTGGACGCTTGGGTGACATGAAGAGATGGATGACGAGGGACAGACGGAGGATGGAGATGTGTACTTGTGGCTTGTGTACATGCCCCCACCAGCCCTGATGCCCCGATCCCCTTTCCTGTGCATACACACACACACCAACACACACACACATATATATATAAATGTCTACCCACCCAGCCTCACACCAATCAGACACAACACAAGCATGCTAAAACTCTGATGTCGCACGTCAGGACACTCGTGTGGAAATGTGCATACACGTAAAAACTTTGACGTACTTTCACTGAAACCCCCAAAAGAGGGTCGAGAAACCGAACCAGGGATTATCCATCAAAACTATCACAGTGTGGGACTTTATTTGGCTGTTTTGTGTAAAGCTGGGAGTAAGTTTTCAATCGGAGTGGCTTGTAAACCGTAATCTTAGAGAGTTGGACTTGTTTTTCAACACGACAGCGGCTGTGGAGTCGAGGAGTCGTCACCTTCTTCACGTTGGCCTAACTATAGTCGTATTGCTATCGTTGATTCTTCTTTCTTTTTTCCACAAGCTGCGGCTGTTTTTTTTTTTTCTCTCTCTCTCTTTTTCAAGTGTGGAGTTTTTGTCCTTTCTGTCCTGACTGTTGATCTGTAAAGTTTGGATTTCAGTTTTCAATACAAAGACACACAAAAACATAAAGAGACTCTAAGTCAAGCCAACGGACGCGTGAACAGGCCAGCGCTCTGGTCCTGCACGAGACTGACGACCCGCCTGGGTCTTTATTTAATCCGAGCAGACGAGCTGACAAAGAAGGAATCCGTCGCCGAGGTAAAGACTGCTTTTCTTTGAATCAGGGACGAGCTGCAACAGCTCAAGAACACATGACTTAGATACTCCTAGTTTCGCCCACATCTTGTCAACTACAGATGCTGACAAAGGCGCATGTTTGTGTGTGTGTGTGTGTGTGTGTGTGTGTGTGTTTGATGTGTATGTTTGTGTGTGTGTATACGGGTTTGTTACCTCAACTGGTAGTTTTTTTAACAAAGTCATTTGAGGCAAATGTTCACGATCAGTTTTCATCCTTGAACACACACGTGCGACGCACACAGCTGAAATTATTTTTGTGAAGCGACTCTGGTTTTGAATAGTTAGACGATGTTCAGAGGGGAGGTTAGCCAGGTACCGTGTATATAAGCAATCTGTAACCTTTGTGGCTTTTGTGTGACAGGGATAAGGTGTTTTTGAGAGTTAAAACTTAGATCTCAGACAAGTATATATATATATTTAACGAGCTTCAGGCAGCAGTAAAGGCGGCTCTGGATCCAGGGCGACGACAGGGATTGTAAATATGAACTCAGTAATCAGCAGGATATCCCTTCACTAACAGATGAAAAAAATCAAACAGGTTGACTCTCAGTGGATCGGTCTCTTTTTAAAAAAATATTTATGCGTGTATATAAAGTGTAATATGTCGACCGGCTGAGAGAGGGCGCTGTAGAGGCAGGAAAGGGAAGACGTAGCCGTGGTGACTTGGACTGTTTATGTGTGAGCAATGGTTCTGTCTTTAAAGGAGCGCACTTTACCTTAACCCCTCTCCATGACACCTTTACACACTTTACACACACACACACATTTACACACATTTACACTCAGTGCAGTGGTTTTCTAAAACTTTATTTAATCCCCAAAACTTTTTTTCTTGTATTTTAAATTAATAATTTAAGAGCTCCTTCACAGTCAGCTGGACGAGCTTAAATATTTATTACAGCCACCTGGTTGGCTGACAGAGACTAATGATCCGTATTATAATAATTTAACTGATCACAAATGAGAAGCAGCTGCAGAAAATACAGCAGAAAGAAACTCATTCAAGTTCAAAGGTCCCATATGATGATATTTCTGCCTGTTTGGAACATGTACGATACGTAACGTTTTGGCTTCAATCACAAAAATAAGCAAATACAGCCTCTCAGTTTCACCCGTGCTGTGATCTGAGTGGGTTGGGATGCTGGGATAATAACAGGCCTCTAATGAGGGAGGGTGCAGAGCTGTGCAGACAAATGCAGAGGCGGAAAAACACCAAAACAAATTTGCCGAGCCCTCCAGGAGAATGTGCACCAAGTGTGCTTCACGCGTGATGTGTAATTCACATTTTCTCAACTTTATGTGGTCGTGCTGTGTTACTGAGGCAGTCTAAGGAGGCAAAAGGCAACAAAATTTTTTTTTTTTAATTGTTAGAAATTAAAAGAGGCAAAAAAAGTCTGTGGTTCTCTGGTGTAGGGAGAGAAAGTAGACATTTTTGTTGATGTTTTTTGCAACTCTAACAGCATAAATACACCTGATGCGTCTCCAGTCCTGCTCTGCTTCATCACAGCACCGGATCTGATGGGTTCCCATTTAAATCAATGTGTCAACTCACATTGGTTCCACTCCATTGCGGTCCAGCTGCTTCCCTGCTCCGGCAGGTCGCAGCAGATATGCCGATATATGGGGTAGATCGAGTGGGAGAGGAAGTAGTGCAGGGAAACAGCCTGAAAACGCCAGTGACAAGAACAGGTTTGAGGTTTTACGTGAATGCATGCCAGTGCAAATATCTCCTATTGTTGCGCCGCATTAGGAGCTTAAAGAAGCTGTTTTTCCGGTTGATGCTGCTCAAGGTTCCTTGGGTGAAGGAAAAATTAAATTTAAATGATCAGGCAAAGAAAAACATGTTTTTCATTTCTTGGGACCTTTGCTGAAACGGCTTCTGAAGTGAGAAGTACTAAAGACTGTTTTGAAGATGTTTTTATTTATTTATATGTAATCTATTTAAATTAAATGCTAATGCCATGAATAAGGAGATTGAGGGAGTCTGAATCAGCAGCTCATGGTGGTAACTACTAAACCTCATCATTAGGACTGCCTCCTGAAGAAATCACCAAACATTTTACCATAGTCTATCCTCACTTTTGTTTTTCAGCAGTTTTTGGGGTTTTTTTGGCACATGTGAGTAC
The DNA here is from genome assembly GCA_030710495.1 of Labroides dimidiatus. NCBI lineage: Eukaryota > Metazoa > Chordata > Actinopteri > Labriformes > Labridae > Labroides > Labroides dimidiatus. The sequence goes on from CM061148.1 coordinate 2,389,914, forward strand.
TCTTCTCAGATTTTGCCAAAGGAAATCAGTGAGAAACATATCAGTCAAACTTTCAAACAATCACTGAGGAAGTCTGCGTTTAGCCAGCCAAGGACGTTCCCACTGCTCCTCGTTTTATAAGCCATGTGTGTAGATGTAGTAGCAGCACTAGCGCCATCATGAGCGTTATTGGTCGTACTGGTGGCGATCTGTGGTTTCGTGGTCGCAGAAGATGTGAAGGATGTCATTTTTGTGCTCGTGTAAGAAGTGGCGAAGGATGATTTAAGGGTTTAGTGGGTAGATGTTGAGGGAACATCGCGGTCGTGTATTTATTTTTCCTGGAAGCACTCTCAGCCTCTGCTTGTTAAAAGCTTTCGGAGGCAGATTTCGGACGGCCGCTAAGCCGAAGGTTTCAGAGCGAGTCTTGATCTTTTAATGACTACCTCCCAAATCCAGCGCAGACTTGTCGGGGTTTTTCAACCACGTTCAGACGCCACATGCATCCCTCTCTTCTTTTTTTTTTTTTTGTGTCATGGGCAGGCCCCTCTTCAGCCCTCCTAACCCCGTCACTCACTGAAAGTTAATCTCACACACACACACACACACACACACGGACATTTCATTACACACTGCTCTTCAGTCGAGTCCATCCAGACGGCTGGTGTCAGCGCTGAAAACACACCAAGTCAAATTATTTTAGGGTCATTTCCATCCAAGCATCACACACACACATAAACACACACAAACACTGCTCTCCATCTGTCACACACACACACACACACACACACACACTGATCCACTCTGACGAGGCTGAGAGTTAATATTGGTTTTCATGAATCTCCTCTGAGTTTAAACACTTTGACTGTTAAGACTGTTGAACCCGAGCTCTGAACAAAAAAAAAAAAATACTTTGCGAGTGGCAGGTTTGTTGAAATGTTAACTATGGACTGGCATCACTTTGGAGCGACACTAGGGGGCGCTGTAATCACAAAACAGAAAGACAATCGTGCGGAGAGAGCTTTTAAAGAATCTGCATCCTCTGATGAAACTGTCGCTCCTGTACACTGACGTTTCAAGTCTCTCTCACTTTCCAGTGTTACTTTGTGCTGGTGACGGTCTGTTTCTAACTGTTCTCTGAGAATCGATATTACTATCATCATCATCATCATCGTCATCATCATCATCATCATCATCATCATCGTCGTCGTCATCGCCACAGCCGTCATGACGATATAGAAATTTCTTCTTTGTGTTGGTTAGGCATCTTGTTTTATTTGGATTTTGTTTTGCGATATTAAAATGTTCTATAAATATATTTTTGTTGTTTTTTTGGGAGATTTGTTTTTGATTTTCTTTGAGTAAAATTTAAAAAAAAAAAAAAAAAAAAGGGTGTTACTAATGTTGCACGATTTCTATGACACAAGCGTAGTGATGTTAGTACGCGTGCGGCTGCGGGAGCGTCGAGGCGCCTGACGAGTCCACAAACTGCTTCAATGCTGCAACTTTGAGTCCAGTGTACAAACCTCTCAGTCCACACATGCTGACCTGGAGGGAGGGGCGGGGGCGGGGTGGGGGGGTGGGGTGGGGAGGGGGCGGGGTCAAGGGGTGACACCTCTAACTTATTTCTGACCAGACACAATGATGTCAATGCATGGGCGTTTTAAAACCAACATGGAGTGAATCATGTTATAGGAAATGTAATATCCACACGACTACACACACACACACACACACACACACACACAGAAATATGTTTAAGAAAAAAAATGGATAAATAAATTATAGCTAATATATTGTGTTCGGCTAGTCTGCTTTTTGTTGTAAAGATACTTTTTTTGTTGTTTTTGGAGAATGATATACAATTTGTGTATATTTTCATAAATAAAGTATGCACTGATATGTTATTACAAATTCTATACTGCTTTTACAAAACAAAGTGTTTGTTATTGTACCAAAGTATCCATTGGTCCCCTCTTATCCTCCTCCCCTTTTTGCGTATGTTTTACCGTATTTTATATATTAAATAGACAAGTTGACCTACAGACATCTTGGAGTTTGGGTCTTTTTTTCTCACTGCAGTGTCGGGCTGCGGCCACTAGATGGCACCCTGGTGTTTGATACTGGAGGAGGTCACATGCAGAGAAGCAGGGACGGCTGCTGAAGGGCCTCATCTGATTCAGTGAAGCTGTGAAAGTCTAAATATCAGTCTCCCAGTGGCTCAAACCTCCTCGTTCCATCGTCACAGACTGATGAATCAAAGCTCACCTGTTCCTCAGGTGTCTCTTCATACTAGGGCTCCAACTAAAGATTATCTTCATTGATTGATTTATTGATTATTCTCTTGATTAATCGAGTAATTTTTTGGTCCATAAATTGTCAGAAATTGGTGAAAATGTCCAAGATGACATCATCAAATGTTTGTTTTATCTACAAACCAAAAATATTCAGGAAGGTCATCAGGGAGCAAAGAAACCAGAACATATTCACAGTTATGAAGCTGAAATCAGAATATTTGGACTCCTTTGTCTTAAATAATAACTTCAACTGATTTATCAATTATCAAAATATTTGACGATTAATTGAATAATCGATTGATAATAAATTATTCAATTAATCAGTGGTCAGTTCTCCGCAGTGTTACCTGCTGCGTAAACATCAGCAAACTGCTTCAGACTGAGGAACATGTTCTCCACTAGGGGGCGATATGGGACAAACATGTCAGCAGGTTTTTATGGCAGGATCAGGATCTGGATTTCAGATTCAGACTATTTTGACTTGCAAAAAAAGCGGAAGGAAGGAAGGAAGGAAGGGAAAAAGGGAAGAAGGGTAGGAAAGGCAACAATTAAAAAAGGATGGAGCAAAGAAAGAAAGGCAAGGAAGGGGAAAGAAGGAATGGGAAGAAAGAAAAGGAAGGAAGAAAGGAAAAGAAACGAAGAAAGAGGAAGAATGGAAGGAAGATGAAGATTAAAAAAGGAAGGAATAAAGGAATGAAGGAAAAAATCAAAGGAAGGAAGGAAAAGGAAAGAAAGGCAAGGAAGGGGAAAGAAGGAATGGGAAGAAAGAAAAGGAAGGAAGAAAGGAAGGAAGGAAAAAATCAAAGGAAGGAAGGAAAAGGAAAGAAAGGGAAGGATGAGGCAGGAAAACGGGAGGAAAAAAACAAATGAAGGAAGAAAAGGTTGGAAGGAAGCAAGGAAGAAACTAAGGAAAGACGAACTGAAGAAAAGAAGGAAATAGGAAAAAGGAAGGAAGTCTGGAAAGCTGAACTCCTTTTCTGCTCCGTTTCATATCTTTAATCTGCTCTTGTGTCCTCTGATGTATTTTTTTTAAGTCATTCAAATTCATTGATAGACTTTGGTTTGGTTTTGGACTATGAAAGGAAATGTTAGATGAAAGCTGGAGGCCCTGAGAAGATGGATCTCAGGCCTGACTTTGGACATGCCAGATTTACTGTCTATAAACTTGGTAAGTTCTTAACATTAGAAACATTAGCATTCCAAAACTGAAAAAATAGTCTCACTTTTATGTATTTGCATGATTCATGATTGAAACTGAGTTCATTAGCACCAAAATATGTTATTTCTAAGTGTTATTTCTCAGAGTCTGTCGACATGTAGACCGAAAGTCCCTTTGAGGACTAAGTTTAGCAGTGAGAAGAAAGATCTCAGTTTTTTCTCTCTGCTGAAAAGTATTTCTGACTTGTTCTGTAGTGACGGTGACACTGGAGCTGAACTGTCAGACAGAAAAAGGACAGAAGAGAAGAAGAAAGCGAAACGAGCTCATAAGTCGCCTCTAATGCAACAATACTTCACGAAGCATCTCTGCCAAGTCTGTGGTAACCAGGGAGCTTGTTAGTGAAAACTTGGCACACAGTAAACACGTGTTGTTGGCGCTGGATTTGACCCTCAGTAAAAGAGATTTAACCGCATTAAGCTGCCAAGGAAACAAATGAATCATGCTGCCGTTAAGAGCTACAGAACATATCTTGGATAATTTAGCAGTTACCCATTATTTGTCTTCAAACTGGATCATTTTGTCTCAGTAACTCTTTAAAAACACACACACACACACACACACACACACTTATCTTCTGAAGAGTCACTGACGCTCACAGGCTGTGGATCCTAATTCAGGCTTTCATTTATTTTTAAATGACTTTTGTGAACCAGGGCTCAAAAAAACACTGAAAACAATCGTGTTGGACTGATCGTTGACTTAATGAGTCAACGTGCGTATTTTGATTCAGTAAATAAATCACAAAGAGATTTTGAAAGTGCTGCAGATTCACAACTTTGATATTTCTCTTATGGGACACGATCAGGGAGGTAGTTTTTAATTGGATGAAGAGTTATTTGGGAAAAAGGAAGCAACAAGTAAAGATGGAAGGCTGTTCATCAGAATGACCGGATATTGTCAAAGTCAAGTCAAAATCAACTTTATTGTCAAATATGCCACACATGCTCGACATACATCATAAATTAAATTTCAGTCCTCTCAGACCCACGGTGCAGCAGAGTAATAAAAATTACAATAACTAAAATAAATAAAGACTACCTTAAAATAAAGACTACCTTAAAATAAAGACAACTTTAAAATAATGACTACCTTAAAATAACGACTACCTTAAATAAAGACTACCTTAAATAAAGACTACCTTAAAATAATGACTACCTTAAATAAAGACTACCTTAAAATAAAGACTACCTTAAAATAACGACTACCTTAAAATAAAGACTACCTTAAATAAAGACTACCTTAAAATAACGACTACCTTAAAATAAAGACTACCTTAAATAAAGAATACCTTAAAATAAAGACTACCTTAAAATAACGACTACCTTGAAATAAAGACTACCTTAAATAAAGACTACCTTAAAATAACGACTACCTTAAAATATAGACTACCTTAAATAAAGACTACCTTAAAATAAAGACTACCTTAAAATAAAGACTACATTAAAATAAAGACTACCTTAAATAATGACTACCTTAAATTAAAGACTACCTTAAAATAACGACTACCTTAAAATAAAGACTTCCTTAAAATAAAGACTACCTTAAATAAAGACTACCTTAAAATAACGACTACCTTAAAATAAAGACTACCTTAAATAAAGACTACCTTAAAATAAAGACTACCTTGAAATAACGACTACCTTGAAATAAAGACTACCTTAAATAAAGACTACCTTAAAATAACGACTACCTTAAAATATAGACTACCTTACATAAAGACTACCTTAAAATAAAGACTACCTTAAAATAAAGACTACATTAAAATAACGACTACCTTAAAATATAGACTACCTTAAATAAAGACTACCTTAAAATAAAGACTTCCTTAAATAAAAACTACCTTAAATACTACAATTAAAAATATAAACAGTATAAACAGAATAAACAGACCTGAGGTAAGCAGTAGTGCAGATTTTTAGCATGGATAAAAATGTGTGTGGTGTCCCACAGGGGTCAGTATTGGGACCTAAACTATTTTTCTGAAAAGCAATGATACTGGTCATGTGTCTAGTTTAGTTTTATTATTTGCTAATGAAAAACTTTATTTTTTGGCAGTAACTTTTGGAAGTCATCATTTCAAAACAAAATATAGTTTGACAAAAATAAGTTATCACAAAATCTAAACAAAACATAAGCAATGAGATTTGGAAACTATAATACAGACAAAATTTGCTCACGTCAAACTTATCAAATCCAAACTGTCTCACAGTGTTTCAGTCCTGGAAAAAGCAAAGATTGTTTCTGATAATCACTTGTTGTTGTTTTTTCACTTAACTGGTTTTATTCTTTGTCTCCTACATGAAATACAGATATAAATAAGTCAAATACACTTTTTTATAAAATCCAAATGTGACGTATATATAACATCATAGTCTCAGTTGTGCATCTAAAGGCATCCATATATGAATAAACATGGTTCCCTGGATCAACAAAGGGGGAGGAGTGGTTGTATGAGTGCATTAGCTCTTTGTTAGCGTGTGCACATGCGTGCTCTGCTAACCATCTGCCATCCGTCATCTATTGATTTACTCCGGATGTCATCGGAGAGATTGATGGAGGAGCTGCAGAGCTGGATGGAGGAGCAGGTGTCTCTGCTGGTTTGTCCCCCACTTTAGAGCCACGTTTTATTAGAGAAGGCCTTGAAGAGATGCAGGATACGTGAGAGAGAGAGTGAGGGGGGGGGGGGGGGTCCAGGAAATTATAGATTAGAAGCTCTTCGTTAGTCGTGGCTAAAGCAGACTCCTCAGGTCTCCAGCTGTGCAATAAAACACAATATATCGGATTAAAATGAACCCTTAATGAATCAGTTTTCTTACACTTTGTTTGTTCCCAGTTTGATATTTCTTCAGTGCTCCTCGTTATGTTGAAATCCACCGTTCAAATGTCAAAATGTTCAGCATGTTGTGTGAGAAGTGTGCATATATGGTTTAAATTTCTAGCTTTCGTACTTTTTAAATTATTCAGCATTTTCCAAAAACTTTTGGCCCATTAAAATGAATGAAAATGATCCGTCACCATGGAAACCACGCAGCTGATGATGTCATAAGGGGTTAGTGTTAGGGTTCCCAACAGAGTTTCTAAATAAGACAATCTGCTCCCCATCACCATGGAAACCACACACAGCTGATGATGTCATAAGGGGTTCCGAGTATATAAGAAGGACTGATGCGGTTAGGGTTAGGGTTAGGGCTCAGCATTTCAACATCCATCGGTGCTGGCTCTGCTTGGCTAACCCAGGAAACTGTATAACTGTAAATCCATTTGGTGTTTACTGGTTAAATCCATGATGAGAACTATTGTTGAGGCACATTAACCAACTCTTATCTGCATTTTCATCACGACTGACATGTTGTTAGTAAAGCCTTTCAGAGCGGCCTCGTTCTGCGTCTACAGACTCTCGATGTTTTGTGCACACTGTCAAATGTAGCTGACAGGCAGTGGGTGCATCTCCTGCTTGATGCCAGTGAAACTATTGCACATGGGTCACATCATCCTACCAGCCTGAACACAAAGAGCTGTGCTCGCTGTGTGAACAGAGTATCTGACAGTAATACACCACCCTGTCATCAGTCAGCTGCCGGCGTTAAAATAGAGCCGAGGTTGCACCGCAGTGTGCAATCTGTTAGCGACAGCTGCAGGTTGGTTTAGTGATCCGGGATATGTGAGACTGAATAGAAATAAAAGATCTAATCCTTCATGATTCATGGTGAAAGTAAAGGTTGTGACCTGGATGTTTGAGCTCTGTCATCTGATCTGTAGACTCTAAAGTTTATGGATTCAGACGTATGGTGGCTAACTAAGTGGCTCCAGGTAAAGGATTATATCTTAAAGTCCCTGTGAGGACTTTCTGAGTGATCTTGAAAAAGTCTCTCTTCTAGATATCTGCCTGATCCTAATCCACGACTTAAAATCAGATTATCAGCACCAATAAGGGTTATTTCTACATGATATTTCTTAGCTTCCTGATTGGGTCGGACAGGACAGGACTGGATTGATTAACAGCACATTGAAGTATCTATGACAACACCACAACAGCTGACGAAGTTTAGCAGTAAGAAGAGAAATCTGTGTTTTGATGGACACTGGAGCTGAGCTGTCAGACAGAAAAAGGACAGAAGAGCAGAAGAAAGCTAAACAGGAGAGCGATAGAGCGTGGGCTAAAGGCTCAACTACCGGCTAAAGGCTAAACCACAAGCTAAAGGCTAAAACATGAGCTAAAAGCTTAAACACGGTCTAAAGGCTAAAATACAGACTGAAAGCTATAACAAGAGCTAAAGGCTAAACCCTAAGCTAAAGGCTGAAACACAATCTTAAGACTAAAACATGAGCTAAAAGCTAAAACACGGTCTAATAAAATGAGCTGAAGGTTTAACCTCAAGCTGAAGGCTAAAACACTAGCTTAAGGCTATAACACAGGGTATAAACTAAAAATTAAGCTAAAGGCTAAACCAGACACTGAAAGCTATAACACAAGCTAAAGGCTACAACACAAGGTAAAGGCTAAACCCCGAGCTAAAAGCTCAAACATGAGACAAAGGTTTAAACACAATCTTAAGGCTAAAACATGAGCTAAAGGCTAAACCCTAAGCTAAAGACTAAAACACAATCTTAAGACTAAAACATGAGCTAAAAGCTAAAACACGGTCTAATAAAATGAGCTGAAGGCTCGACTCAGGCTAAAAGCTAAAACCCTAGCTTAAGGCTATAACACAGGGTATAAACTAAAAATTGAGCTAAAGGCTAAACCAGGCGGTAAAAGCTATGACACAAGCTAAAGGCTACAAGACAAGGTAAAGGCTAAACCCCGAGCTAAAAGCTAAAACATGAGACAAAGGATTAAACGCTCATTTTTGATAACTGGGCAGTTTTGGCAACTGTTTTAGTAAAGTTTTAAGTAAATATGAATTCTTTAAATGCAGAAAAGAATTATTTTGTAAAATGAGTAATAATTTCGATGTTATTCTTACCACAACTTCTTGAAAGTTAGCAAAGATTTTCCTGAAACGAAGTGTGTGGATAATTTCATGAGTGCAGCCATTTTGAAAAGGCTCAAAATACCTTATCTATCTTCAGCTGCCTGTAGTGGAATAATAATCCTCAACAGATTTTTAATGAAACTCCTGTATCAATATGATACGTTTGGCAATAAAGGTTTAAAATGCTAACGTGGTAAAATAAGAATGAGACTGTGTGTAAACTCAGGCTGTCAGGCTGTTTTTGTTTTATCAAAGCAGCTTTAAAGTCTCAAACAGGTTCAGAGAGACAAACAACACTACAAAGAAGATCTTCATTTGACAAATTTCTCCTGAGCTTGTTCAGAAGTTTAGAGAGCCGAATGTAGAACAAATCTTTGATCAAATAACAGGAAGTGACAGCGAGGCAGATAAAGAGGACGACGTGGAGGAAAACAAGGAACAGCATTCAACAATTAAAGAAGACGAGGAGGAGATTGGTCCTAAATTTTCAGGGGTTGTGACCTGATTTTATCCAGTTTTCTTTAAAGTGAATGTTTATCCTCTGAGATGTTTGTCAGTTTATGAGTTAAACTTCACTCTTCTTTAAAAAGATGCTCGAAAAACTGATATTAGCTCAACATCTTCAGCTGGGAGCAGAGCAGAGGGGGTTTTAGCTCCTCTATAGGAGGGTGAGTATATATGTGTGTGTATGTGTGTGTGTGTATGTGTGTGTGTGTGTGTGTGTGTGTGTGTGTGCCAGCATCCAGCCCCACAGTAATCTAATCAGTGTCTGGAAAATGAAGTTAGATGTGCGCTGGCGGACAGGCCACACCCATGAAGACTCAGAGGAAGACGAGCACGGTTCACATCTTCAATCTTTCACTCCTCTGTTCCTCGGCAACCACGAAGAGAATCCATCATTAATAACCTGCAAATAAGGACTTCCTTCAGGAGACTTCCTGTGAATATGTTCACAGCAGCTCATGTTAATCTGTGTGTGTGTGTGTGTGTGTGTGTGTGTGGGTGTGTTTCGGCCTCGCCCCTCTTTGCCAGGAAAGAGACTGACTTCTGATCGGACAATGCTGGACGCTCCAGTTGGTGCTCTGACTGAGCCGTCCGAGTGTGTGTGTGTGAGTGTGTGTGAGTGTGTGTGGTTATTATTAGAGGCCTGTTGAGCCAGGAGTGTGTCTGTCTGAGACATGAGCACAAACAGCTGACTGTGACAGCTGGTGACCTGCAGTCAACTCGCTCAGTGCTGCTGCTGGATTTGGGGGACCAAGTTTTATATTCATACTCTGAGACTTTTAACTGTTGACAGCTTGTGAATATGATATTAAATCATTTTTTTAAAAAAGGGGCAGAAAACTCATAAATATCTTAGCTGGTATAAACTGTTATACATCCAGCATAAGAGAGGCTCTGGTGTCACTTGTTTTTGTCACGGTGGTGGCTACTTATGGAAAACTAGTCTCTGCTTTGGTCTCCACCACCTCCACTGGAATGTTCCACCTTGTTCACCATCCGGACTCTAACTTTGGGCCGTGTTTAAGTTTCTTAAAAAGCTCAAGAGAAAGCAAGGAAATGCAGGAAACAAACACCGTTAGAGCAGGAAATCAAAGGTTTTAGCCTCCATACATGAGGCGCTAGTTCCAACAGCTGAGCTAAACCTGCTCCCCTGCTGCTCATGTGACAAGCTGAAGTAATTGATGAAAACAAGAGATATTGCGAAGTTCTACACAAGTCAGCTGTGTTCAATAACTATTTTTTTTTGTTGTAATGCTAAGAAAAATAGTTTTATAGATCATAAACATGAAAGTAATTCATAAGGTTTGTAAGAATTTCTAAAATTACTTATAGTGTTTTAAACCTGTTGTGTAACAGACGGAACAGTAAAATACAAACAATGTTTAAAATGTGTTTTTCTATATTCTATATATTTTTGAAAGTGAGACTTCGCCATGTTGACCTGCAATTTGCTGTATAGTCTAACTCAACTGATTTCTGTGATCGATTGTTTTGGTCTCCGCCTGAGTTGCGGGACGGTCGCCATGTTCGATTCATTCATTCTTCCCTTGGCTATTAAAAAAAAAGCTCCTGAGGAGGAAAACGACACGATCGTCTCTCTCCGAGTTATTTTCCCCCTCTTCACGGGTGTAACACTCACAGGATTACAAAAACTGAAACCAAAGCAAGCGTTTATGTCTTATTAACTATGATGCCTGCACAGTATGTCTGGCACCCAGTGCTTAATTTGTCCCCAATTAGGTGCCGGGTCCCCCTTCGAAATTGTGCGCTGAAAGAAACCTTTTTTCTCGGGTTTTATTGCGTTTTTATCTTCTTTTTCACCTTAATTTCCGCACTTACCTAGTATAACATTTGCAGCAACATTTGGCACACCATGTGGCCCATCAGAACACTTGGAATCAATTTGGATTGAGCAATTTAAATAACTGACATATTGCAAAAAAACACATTTTATTGCTAATGGGATTTTTTGTGTGTCACTGTCATGTAAGCACCACGCCAGAAAAAAATAAATACAATAAATTTAACAAAAGCCTGAGAATCAAAAATCAAGAAAGAATTAGAAAAAGGTCTGTATTTGGAAGGATAAATGACCAAACATCACTAGAATGATGTGTTGTGCACTCTGCACAGTAATAATGTATCCAACCAAACTTGACAGGCAGCAGACACAGTCTGATTAAATTTCCTGTCTATTTGCCACGTTGTTGTGAGCTTTGCCCACAAATAAATTTATGCTTGTTAACCGATTGTCTTCTCTTGTAAACTGTAGTCACCAGTGGTGACTACAGTTTCTCGTGAACTGACGTCACTGCTCCCTCATCCTTATCTGTGCTCCTGACTGCACAGACCACATCTTCAGCGGCTATTATGCTGTCACCACCCGTATCTGCGGAGCCGGGCTCTGCCTCCGGAACAACTTTGGCCAGTTTGGGGTCTGGCTGACCGACTGGTTTAAAGAAACTTGAGAGTTTTGATTGTTGCTTTGACATTTTAGCAGGCCAAGTGTAACAGCGTTGTCAGTCACCCGGCTGTTAAGTGTCGTTTGCGCGCGGTGCCTGTGCGGAAACAATACCTTCGCAATGCACATTGCGTTGTGACACGTGACGGCATGAATCACTTTTCCCCCGTTTTACCTAATTTCTGAGTAAAATGCATAAGAAATAAGCCAACAGGCGTCACTTCAGAGAGGATTAAAGCGCAGAGAAAACACAGCTAAAAACACAGTTTATTTATTGACAGGAAAGGTGACGGAGCAGATCAAAGAGGTCCTGGATCCGATCCAAGAGGTCCCGGAGCGCGCTCCGGCTAGCTCCGGCACAAATTAAGCACTGCTGGCACCCCATTAGAAGGGTACCAAGACTTGGGACGGGTCGGTTATTTGGGGACCATGTGTGCCGTACTGAGAGAAACCGAACTGAAGCGCTTGGTGGAAACGGGAGTTTTGTATAAAAAGCGCTTTATAAATAAAGTTTGATTGATTAAGGTTGGGTTAGTTTTAGTGGGAAATGAGCCACATGAGCCCCGATAAGCCCAGAAAAACGTCTGATTTCAAGATCAGGGTTCTCATTCTGTCCCTGAAATTATTTTCCGGGACATTTTCAGACATTTCCAGTCTCTGCAGAGACGAGTTATCAGGTCATACACTCTTACGTTCCTCTGTCTCTGAAGTCTTCTTTCCTACAGCACAATAACCCAAACACACCCACAGGTTACAGCCTGGCATTTCATTAGCATGACATTAGCATGACAATCTGGAGCTACGAACCCCAACTGGACATCTCAACTTCCTCTTCTCTCTCACTTTCTCTCCTGAACTTCCTCTAAAAACGTTTGTTTAGTTTCAGTCACTGAAAAACACTTTGCTTTGTTTCAAAGTTACAAAATAAAGTCAAATTGACTGATAGCAATAATGCTAATTTAGCCATGTTAAAATCACATTCATTTATGCTAACATCAGTATGCATAGTTTCCTAAAAGTTGACACGTGCTCTTTCTCCTGTGATCACTGAACAATCCTTCCTCCTCGTCCCTGACAGTGAATCTGTGTTTACTACACTAAAAGTTAATTATTCCTGCATAATCCGTTTTGACACGTCCTGTCAGGAGGAAGGGATAATTGCTTGTCATGTTGAGATAATAGGATAACTTGTTTTTGTGCTTCATGTTACTCATTTGTTGCCCACAGCACCGTCTCTCACATGAGCCCGCGTGTTCGAAGGTTTTCAACAAACCTTTCGCTGCATTTTCTTACAGTTGTAATATTTTTTTGAAGGCCAAATCAAAAACCAGCGTTCTTCATCGTTTTCCCTCAAATCTCAAAAAATGATCTTTGACCTTCTCTGGTGTCCAGAATACAGTTTGCATGAATTTGCACAGGTGGAAATTTGGCTTTGAGACTCTAAATCATGACCAGTGACTCTGCGGTTGCTCTCTATGCTGGGACCACATGCCTCCATCCCATCTCTCCCCCAGCTTCCTCCCCAGGAACTCACCCGTCTGAGGTTTCCTTCCTCTCTGAATCTCTCACTGGGCAGATTTAAGGAAGAGACGCGGCTTAAAAAAGCCATCATTGTTTGGTAAACTGACTGATGAATGACAGAGGAGGGAGAGGAGGGGGGAGGAGGGGGGGGGGAGGGGAGGAGAGGAGGTGAGGTCACTCATTGTTCCCTTACATCGTCCTTTCTCCACGGCCGTCTCGTGGGATGGCCATGTGCTTGTGGAAGACCCCGCTGCTGCTTTGTTAGCTCGCCTGCTTTGAGGTCAGTACAAATGGGTTGTTACCAAGTCTGGGAACACACACACACACAGCTACACACACACACACACACACACAGCTCCCCAGCCCTCTGTCTGTGAAACCCCAAAGGAAACATGGATGGATGTTGCTGGAAAGCAGCAGCAGCAGCTGTGCTCCTGACCTCACCTGAAGGATGCGGCTGTAACCTGAAGTCTGCCTCATCAATCATCACCGAATTACACTTTAAAAACCAAAGAGAGAGACAAACCTCCTCCTGGTCTCTCCTGGTATTAAGTAACACTTTATTTTTTCAAAGAAGCTGTTTCTTCTGTTTGGATAGATCACATGACGTAAATTTAAGCCACAGTGTGCGGTATTAAGCAGAACTTATCAGAGCACACTGGTAGAAATGAAATTTAATAATCATAAACACGTTTCATTTAGTGTAAAATAACCTGAATTTAAAAATAATGTTGGTTTAAAGTAGACTTTGTTTGAATCTACATGGAAGCAGGTCCTCTTCCACAGAGGCTGCCATGTTTCTACAGCAGCACAAAAGGGACAGACTAGTAATATTTCCCCTTTTGTTTATGCTGAATGGCTGCACAAGAAAAAGTTCAGAGCAATGGATGTTCTGCAAAAAACTATTTGTAATGATAGATTTTTTTGGTGGTAAAAAGTTGGCTAATGAAGGATCAAACTTATCCTGCATCACAGGAGCTTTTTGTCCTTAAAGGCCACCGTCACTTCTAGAACTTCTCCAACAGGAAGGGTGAGCAAAGGAACATTTCAGTCCAGAATCTTACAGCTAACTTTTAAGAGGGGTTGTTGTACTTTTTCAGTCTTAATTTTGTCCCTCTGGGGCCCCTGTAGTATCTCTCCATGATTTCCAGCTCAGTTAAATCTCTGGTTAAACTCTGCTCTGGCTCCTGTTTCTTTAAGAACTGATGTTAATGTCCTTTTTCTTGTTTTTAAAGCTCTACACGGCCTTTATGTTGCAGCTCCACCAATGAGCTTCTAGAATGTTCAACATGTCACAACATTCAGGAACTCTCTGAGTTCTTTTAGAGCACATGTGTCAAACTCAAGGCCCGCGGGCCAAATATGGCCCGCCACGTAATTTTATGTGGCCCGTGAGAGCTTAAAAGGTTTGAGTGTTTAAAAATCAATAGGTCAAAAGTGTGCTTTGACCAAAAACTACATTTCCCACAATGCCTGTCGACTATGATACCCGCGATTTGACGGCTCACCGCCACTACACAGCAGTGTTTCTACATCAATGCCAACGAGTGGAATTGAGAAATAAATAATGATCCCAAAATGTCCAAGAAGAGAAAAGTTGATAAAGATGGAAGACTGTTTCAAGAAAGATGGGAAGGCCAATACAAGGAGAAAGACCGGTATGTCTTTTGTGTTACGAGGCGTTGTCTGTTGTCAAAGAGTACAATCTGCGGCGGCATTGTGACACCAAACACGGAGCTAAGTACGCAAAGCTAGCCTTCAAGAAAAGCAACAAATTGCCCAAGAATTAAAAGGCAAACTGCGTTTGCAGCAGAGCGTGTTTTCGAAAGCCACAGCCCAAAATAAGGAGTATTACGTTTATTTCACATTACATTCGATTACATTTACTTACATTTATAAGTTACATCTGGCCCTTTGAGGACAGCCATTAGGCTGATGTGGCCCTCTGTGAAAATGAGTTTGACACCCCTGTTTTAGAGGAAACTAAAGAGCCTTACCTTTTTAATCAGCTTTGACTGCGTCATCAGAATCGCCCTCTAGAAGCCTGTTGGCCAAGTCTTGTGAAGATATCATAAAGATCGGGTGCTACTTCCAAATCTGAGTGTTTTGATCAGTTTACAGACAGATTCATGGATTTCCACAACGTATGAATTAGTAGCGGTTTGAAGAAAGGTAACCCCCTCTTTAAAAAAGTCCTACTTTAGAAATCAAACAGAGACTTGGACCATGTGCTGAATCTACGTTTTATTTTGGACTGTAAATGTACCGCAGTTAAATCTTTGTAGATGGAAATAAAGTGAGTTCAACAGAAAATCAACCAAACACAAACACACGGGCAGCTTCTCCAAAAAGCTTTGACAACCAAGAATTAATTCTACACACGAGCCAAACACAGAGAGATGAGTTAATTGCTGTCCAGCGTAATAAAATAACTCCTCAGCTGAAACATGAGCCGTCTGTTTGACTGGCTGTGAATCTGCCGCTCTAAAAGCAATCCTGCCTTCATCCTCCTCTCATTGATTTCCAGCAGGTTAAGCAGCAATCAATGAATCCTCTGACTTTCAAATGACATTCTTTGTTCTGTCTTCATGCTGTTCCCTCATGCACACATGCCAAACCTTCCTACCAAACATGCACCCTGAAAGACGTTAAAGGAACAAGACAACGTTGAGAATCTCATCCAGACTTGGCACATTGGTGGTTAGCTTCACAGAGGAGTGCACCAAGGCACGACTTTGGTTTTTATAGAGGGTGGAATATAAATGTAATTATTCTACGACTACTTTAATTATACCTAAAACATCCCTTCACTTCTACTCCGCTTCCTCTCCTGATGACCAGGGTTCACCCTCAACTTCAGACTCCTCAGAGTGGACAAACTCCCCCTCAACATTTCTACACAACATCTCCGGAAACATCTTCTTCCTCTCTGTGTCCGCAGCCTCAGCTTCAGCTGAATCGATGTCCGCCTTTGAGTTTTTGGTGACCACCTTCGGGTTGTCCAAATCCCCCCAAAGCGAACCGTCAGCATATCCTTGATTCCTATTGGTTTGCTCGGCTGCTTCATTAAAGGCATCATCTGGTTGAAAGGTTGCAGCGGTCTCCAGGGAGGACATCCAGAAGTCACTCTGAACACCGGAGCTGAAGAAGGCGTGGAGGTCTTTGTCTTTGCCGTTTGTGTTCGGTGGTTCTGCAGAGTCCTTCGTCCAAAAGATGTCCTTCTGATCCGGTTCACTCTCAGGGGACATCTCGAGAGGCTCGGCTTGATGTGTCTTTACCTCCTCAACAAAACCATAGCCAAGCAAACTTCCAGCTGATTTCTGAAGACTTGTTTCATCTGGGTTATCTAAGACATCCCATTCAGTTGTCTCAGGGAACTCCTTCATCGGATGCTCCCGAGTCTGCTCCACAGATTTTGCTTCCTCCAGATCCAGCATGCCGAGGAGTTCACCAGAGGAAGTTTCAACCTTAGAAGTCACCAAGGACACGATACCTGTGCCTTCTTGATCTTTGTGTTGAACTGTCTCATGGGTTTCTCTCTGAGGCTGGTCCACAGAGGGATCACAAGAACCAAAAGACGTGAGTTCAGGCTCTGTTCCAGCTCCCGTTAACCCCGTCATTTCCTCGACGGACTCACTCTTGCTGATCTGCTGCTGTGCAAAGTGAGCGCTGTAGCTGTCTGTGGCTAAGTTTTCCAACTCCTGCTCCACGAGTCGGTCGATCTCCAGTTCCTCATCATATTCCGCGGGTTTGGCTAGTTCTTCAGTTCCATCCCCACGTCCCTCGCTGACTTTCCTTAGACCTTCTTCACGTACAGGCATTTCAAGAACAGTATCCTGGTCCTCATTCTCATAGACGTCATCCAATGCTTCTCCTTCGACCTCCTCACACAGATCCTCCATGGTGCCAAATCTCTTTGATTTCGCTTCCTCCCACATTCCACTTCCTGTCTCGCCAGCTGTCTTTTCCTGCTCACCTTCACTCAAATCGCTCTCGTCCATGTGTGACGCATGAGTGTTGGCGTCCGTCTCGTCGCTCTTGTACCGAATCAGAGGACGAGTGTCAGCGAGAGTATTATCCTGAGCGTAGCTGTCACTCTCCAGCTCCGTCCTCCACGACACTGAGACGTTCTGAGAATCCTCATCTTCGTCTTTGTCGGAGAGCGGTGCATGCTCCAGGTCTAACGCAAAGGTCTGACCGACCGTCATCGGATCATGCTGTTGCACATCCTCTGCGGTTTCTCTCGTCACACGCTCTTGTTCTCTGGCTGATATGTCCTCCTCTGGTGCTCTGACGTTGTCGTCCTTCAGTTCGACTTTCCTTTCGATCACACTGTCCCACGTATCCATCTCTTCTCCATCAGGGTACAGCTTTTCCTCAGCTTCCGTAGAGCAGCTCATCTCTTGCCTCATCTGAGCTGCGTCCTCCTTCAGGATCATCTCACCCTCATCTTCCTCAGGCTCACATTCAGATGCCGGGCTGCTTGTTCTGGATTCAAAGGTTGGTTCAAGAAGTGCCTCGGTTTCAGAATCGGTTTCTTCTTGGAGGTGTTCCAGTTCTTTGTCAGCGTGCTTTTTTTCTTCCCAAGCTACCACAGGAGAACTCGGCACTTTCTGATCTTGTTTTTCAACAGCGATGTTTGTATCTGGTTCATCTGAGAAACGGTACGGCGCCTCTTTGTTTTGGATTGGCATGTCATCATTTGAGGGCGGCTCTCTGCTGAGGACAGACTCAACCGTGTGTTGGATCATTGATTCAGTGAATGGTCTTTCCTCTTCACCTTCTCCATCTTTGGATGTTTCAGTTAGCACCTCCTCATTCGGAGGTGACAGAGGTTCAGCGTAGGTCACCGTCTCCTGAACTTCCTGTGGTCTGAAGCTTTCCACGGCTCCATCTTGCAGGATTTTCGGATAAGGGGTCTCTGATGCTGCAGATTTTAAGTCATCCTTGTTTGCAGATTTCATGTAAGTCTTTGGTGTTTCAGTGACGGTAACAGGTTTGTTACTCCAGACTGAGGTTGTGGTTCTGGTTGTTTGCCTTGTTCCTGTGACGCCTCGGATGGATGAGAGGGAAGTGGTTTTGTGGCTGGAGGGCAGCTGTGTCTGGTAATTCTTTTTAACCCCGTGAGGGCTGAAAGCTGAGTCTGCGGAGGACAAAAGGAGAGCTCATGAATAAACAATGAACTGTAGAAAGAAACGAGTCAGACTCAAAAGATTCAAACCAATCTTTCCATCCTCTGATTCCTCCAATCTGTCATTCTTTGTTATCTTGATGTGACAAAGATACCGTGAAGCACCTTCCTCCTACGAGCTTTATTAAAACGAATGTCCTCACTGGAGGTTGGACACTAATGGGAGATTATTGATTGTCATTTCCTTTCTCTGTTTTCTAAGTTACTTGAAACTGAACCATATGGCTCGATAACCTTCAGGGACCGCCTGAGGTGGCTTACATTACAGGAGCCAAAGTGCCGACCTCAGCTCCTTTAACCCCAGCAAACCCGGTCAGGCTAATATGATAAACTGTTTTCAACATGTCAACAATCCTGAGGAGCTTTTAGATAAACTGAAATCAAATGATCCACTTATAAGGGACGTGTATAGATGGTGCAAAGAGAGAAGATTAACCGATGGACATGTAGTGATGTATTATCATTAATTACCTGTGATAAAAGTGTTTCTGTGAGAGATGTTTCCCTTGAGATTCTCTCCATCCAGCAGAGCTCTGAGGACACAAAGAATGAGGAAAGAAGCAGGTTAAAATTCAAATTGGGTTTGGATAAAGATATGTGCTGATTTTCTTTGCTTTTCATGGTGGAATCTCAGACTTTAACTCCAGGAATACACCAAATGCGTCTCTGGTCCTGCCCTGCTTAATTGCATGTTGACTGCATGCTCTCTCATCAGTCAGCTCACTTCAGCTGCGTGTTCAGTCCGGCTTGTAAAGTTCCCTGGATCAAGTTGGGCTGTAAAACCTCAAACCTGTTGACTCCTGGTCTGGCTTTGCTCATTATTTTGGTTTGTTGTTGTAGTCAAGATAAAAACCATCTGGTTTGGACACGCTTTGTTTTATTTTGAAAGTCACTGGGTGATTTTTAGATGGTTTCTGTGCACAACTTCCTGTCCAGCTCGATCTGTGCTATGGTGAACTTTTGTGTCTCAGCTCTTTTGTGTATCTGCTGGAGCGGGGACACAGCCGGACCGCAGTGGAGCAGACCCAGTGTGAGTTAACACACTGACTTTAATAGAAACCTGATCCGGTGCTGTGATGGAGCAGAGCTGGACTGGAGACACATCTGGTGTATTTTGGCTGTGAGTAGGACTCTGTTGCTCTTGTTGACGTGGCTGCATCGGGTTATTCCCAACCACACCGTCACCATCGACGTCTTCCAGACTATCTGGACGGACCCGAAAACAGATCTCACTGCACGGACATTAAACTGCTGTGAGATCTCATGTGTCATAGATTCAGGTATTAGAGGGTAAGAGGGGACACGATGCTGCACGCAGCGCAGCGGACGGGAAGAGGAGTGAAGGGCGACTTTTGTTGCTCTTTAGCAGCAGGAGCAGACTGAGGTCTGTTGTTATGGTAATGAAGTAAAGGGCCTGCCATTGAGGAGCCATCTGCAGCGTATAAACCTCCAGCATCCATCCCTCACACACACACACACACACACACCCTGAGGGGACACTTATGCATGGCGACACACATGATGAAAACAGATATTGTGTGCAGGCCATGCAGCACTAATACTTCTGTCTCCATTCACACATGTTGAGCACATCAGCCGTCATTCCAGCACATGCACTTGAATGTCTGCGTGTCCTTTAACCCTCCTCTGTGGCTTCAGTAAAACACATCATATGAGTTATAAAGATTCGATCTGAGAGGCTGAACTCCATCCTCTGGTTTCTCTCCTCCCTCCTCCTCCTCTGCTGACATCCTACACTCCCACAGCTCACAGACGGGATCTTCAGACTGAGATTCCAGGGTCAATATTTTGAAGAAGAGGGAGAAGGAGAAAGGAGACACCACTATAGAGATGCATAATGGATAAGTCACTCTGTCAAAGACGACACAGGCTGCTGTTTCAAAGAGCTGCAGTCCAGACGGCTCCTCCCACCGTGGACGGACTTTAATACATCTGCTGCTAATGGAAACGAGTCTGTGCTGCTCCTCAGCTGCAGGCTCCAGGTTTAAACCCCATCGTCTCAGGAGGGGGCTCAGCTGGTTTTATGCAGAGGTGTGGACATTTACCTTGACGTCTAACGACCACCGTCGCCCACTTCCTCTCCTTCTTGTACTTGCAGCAGTTTTACGCTGATGATGTGAGGGTTTTTCCATCAGCTAAAGTGCTTCCTGATACTATCATACATGAAAGTAATGGATATTGTATCATGTAGAGTCACATACACAGCAAAGACTGAAGTCTGAGTAAGTGTTTGTGTCCTGTTCTTATTAAAAATGGTCCTTTTAGACTCCTCCATTGGAAGACACCCGGATGTTTAGCTGATGAGACTCACGTCTCTAATTTGGCGACCTGCTGCTGATGAATTCAAGTTTTTATTTATTTTTATATTTTATATCTTTACTTTTTTCATTCTATATTATATATTGTATAGATTCTAATTCTGTATTGTTTAAGTTGTTGCTGCTATCTGTTTAGCACCAGTAAACCAAGTGCCATGAAAAAGTATTTGCCCCCTTCCTGATTTCTGTGTTTTTTGCGTATTTATCACTCGCAAAGGTTTCAGATCATCAAACCAATTTTAATATCACTCAGAGACAACACAAGGAAATACATAATGCAGTTTCTAAATGATGATTGATGATATTAAGGCACAAAAAAATCCAATCCTATCTGCCCCTATGGGAAAAAGTAATTGCCCCCTTGAACCTAATAGCGAGTTGTGCCACCTTTGGCAGCAATAACTGAAATCAAGCGTTTGCGATAATTGGTGATAAGTCTTTCACACCTCTGTGGAGAAATTTTGGCCCACTCTTCTTTGCAGAATTGTTTCAACTCTGCCATATTGGAGGGTTTTCTAGCATGAACTGAAGGTCACACCACAGCATCTCAACTGGATTTAAATCCAGACTTTGACTTGGCCACTCCAAAACCTTGATTTGGACTTGCTGGTGTGTTTTGGATCTTTGTCCTGCTGCATGATCCAAGAGCGCTTGAGTTTGAGGGCACAAACTGATGGCTGGATCTTCTGGTAAACAGCAGAATTCATTTTTCCGTCAATCACAGCAAGTTGTCCTGGTCCTGAGGCAGCAAAGCAGCCCCAGACCATCACACTGCCTCCACCATGCTGTACTGTTGGCATCATGTACTTTTCATGCTGTGCCATTTTTACGCCAGATGCAACGGGCTGCTCACCTTCCAAAAAGTTCAATTTTTGACTCATCAGTCCTTTTTGGTAAATGTGAGACGAGCCTTTGTGTTCTTTTGGGACAGCAGTGGTTTCCGCCGGGGAACTCTCCCATTGATGCCATTTTCGGCCAGTGTCTTTCTTATCATGGAATCGTGAACACTGACCTTACCTGAGGCCAGTGAGGTCTGCAGTTCTTTAGTCTTGGAGTGATCTTAGTGGGTCGACCACTGGGAAGGTTCCCCACTGTTCCCAGTCTTCTCCATCTGTGGATTATGGCTGGTTCACTGGAGCCCCACAGCCTTAGAAACGGCTTTATAACTTTTTCCGGACTGATAGATTTTAATCACCTTTTTTTCTCATTTCTTCTTGAATTTCTTTGGATCGTGACATGATGCGTTTGTTCTTGAGATTTTTGTAGCCTCCTTCACTTTGTCGAACAGATTCTATTGAAGTGATTTCTTGAGTCAACAAAGGTGGTGGCGATCAGGTTTGGGTGTGGCCTGTGGAATTGAACTCAGCTTTCCCAGAACTGTGGTTAGTCACAGTTATGTTGTGATTCAACAAGTGGGGGGCAATTACTTTTTCACATAGGGCCCAGATAGGTTTGGATTTTCTTTTGTTTCCTTGTGTTGTCTCTGAGTGATATTAAAATTGGTTTGATGATCTGAAACCTTTGCGAGTGATAAACATGCAAAAAACACAGAAATCAGGAAGGGGGCAAATACTTTTTCACAGCACTGTATGTTTGAATGACTTCCAGCTGTGACGGACATGTGAACCAGCAACGATGGGAAAAGTTTCAGAAAGATTGTTTTTGAAGTTTAGAACCAAAAATTTTGCGAACATTGGTCTCTAAAACATGTTTCAAAAAGCAGTTTGTATCTGCACATTAAGGCCGGATTATAAGTGAAATGATTTCCTTCAACTGCTTTAAGGAGAAATAAAGTTTTGTAGGAGTTTTAAGAAAACATCATTTTGTGAGCAGCCTGAGAACGAGGAGGAGAGGAGGCTTTTAACAAACATCAAACACGTGTTTCATTACATGCAACACTGAACCCACGCCTGACTGACATCAAACAGCTCAGCGGCTCAGATCTTCACCTCGCTGAAGTTTTAACACTTCATCCCAGTGTGAGGTAAAGGCGTCTCCTCGTGACTGACACTTCATTAAAAACACTTTATTATGAAACCACAGAGCTGAGATCTGAAGGAGGAAGCTCGTCTCCATCAGAGCTTCTGTGCTGTCGCGTTAAATGACACCTGTTAGAAATAACGGAGCTGAAACGAGGGGCTGTTTTTTTCATCTCTTCATCTTTGTGATGAAGCTGGAGGAGCAGGGTACAAATCTGACACGTAGGTGGGCAGTTAAAAAACCAAACAACAAACAGAGAGATTTAAACTCTGTGATGAGTAAAACTCTTTAACTTTGAAAGATTTTTAATCTCAGCTCAGATCCTCGTCCTGATGGTTAAACGTGTCTCCTGGAGGAACGAGCACCAACTTTCAATGAACAGGCTGCTCTGAAACTTTTTACCTGTGGGGGGTAACATGGGTGTAATAACACGTCCTGGACGTGTGGCCGTACCTGTATGTCGCGACCTCCATCCCCAGTGACATCTTCGCCTGCAGCAGGCCGCGGTTCTCCAGGAGGAGACGCTCCATCTGCTGGCCCAGCTCTTCTTTTTCCACCTCCAGGCTTTCCAAATGCTCCTGGCAAAACAGGAAGCAGAAAAGGAAAAGGAAGTGGTTAAAAAAAAAAGTATGAAAGCATTCTTGTGGTTAAGAACAAACACTCTTTGTGCTTCTGTTAGTCACTCTGTGGGCTGAAGGGAAAAACATCTCACAGGGGTTTTTGTCTTTGGAAGAGCGTTGTTTATTTTGCAGAAACTTTTGCGTGTTTCTTCCACAAAGACCAGCCTCTAAAAACAAAGCACGGTCATCAGGCGTGCTTAAACTGGATGCTTCACCCTTCGGACTGGACTGGGACCCAGACCTGATCCTGTTAGCCCCAACCCTTTGAGTATTTAGGCTTCAGGTCCCTCCAGAAACTAAATGTTTCACTCAGTGAAGAAGTGTCCCTTTGGCTCTCGTCATTCAGAGGGATTCACCCTATTCTCAGGAGGCCTGTTGGCCAGAAAATTACTACTTTCCTGACTAACAGACCTTCTGATCTTTCTGACTAACAGCCTCCCATCAGATGCTAATGATCAACCTGATTTCAACCTTTGATGAGATGTAAACAAACCTGCAGCTTCTGGATCTCTCGGCTGTTTCTCTGACCCTGCTGCTCCGCCGTCTTCTCCAGATTCATCCTGACGTCCTGAGCCGAGAGGATCTCTCTCTCCAGCGCCTGCAGCTTCATTTGGCTCTCGCTCTTCTCCTGACTGACCTGGTTGAGTCGACACCTGGTCTGGTTCAGGGACTCCTCCAGCTGAGCTAACTGACCCTGGTAGGCCTCGGCCGCCTCCTGCCAGGCCCTGGTGGCCCTCTGGGAGAACTCCTGTCCCAGCTCCAGGAGGTTTGGGTTCTGGTGTCTCGTCTGAGTGATTGCTGGTGGCGCTGTGGATCTGGAGGTGAGTTCGGCCTCTAAGTGGGACACGTCCTCCTCGTGGGTTCGGATCAGGTGCACCAGCTCGTTCTCCAGTTGGCTCACCTTCTCCCTCAGCCAGATCTGCGCCCTCTGCTCCTCCTGAAGCTCCTTCCTGCTCCTCTCCAGCCTCGTCTGAGCCTCCACATGGGCCTGAGCCTCCTTCTGCCTCTGCAGGTCCAGAGCATTGAGTTCCTCCACCAGCCGGCCCACCTCCATCTCCATGTAGACCCTGTCCCTCCAGGCTGCTTCCACCTCCAGTCTCCCACAGCGCAGCTCCTCCTCCAGGCCTTTCCGTCTGCTCAGAGCTCCACGTTTGCTGTGACGGAGAACTTGGATTTCTTTTGCAAGCACTGCATTCTCCTCCTCCAGGTGTTTGACCCGGCTCAGGTAGGTCTCCAATCGTCGGTTCAGGTCCAGCATCTGGTGCTTCTCCTCACCCATGTGGCTCTGCTGAAAGCTTTTACGCGTGTTGAAAAACTCCATGTCAGAGACGGAAAATCGAGAGATTTGGCAGCCGAGGCCTCACTCAGAGGTTCACTAATTATGATTTGGCTCCCAGCTCAGTCTCTGTGTCCAGGACCCGGTCTGCAGGGACTCTTCTGTGTGAGTGGGGCTCCTTTGAGGCTCTGGCAGTGTGGCTGCCAGCAAAAAGCTTCCCTTTCATAGCGGAGCTAATGAAGGGGCTGGGCACAGGGATGGGATGGGAGGAGGGATGGAGAGGGAGGAGACTTCAGGCCCGGGAGGGAGGAGAGAGGATGGAGAGGAGATGGAGCTGGATCAGGAGGGCTGAAAGAGACGGGAAAGGGCAGAGAGAAGAGATGAGGTAATCCTCAGGGTTAACCCCCTCACTGCCGGCACGCTTTACATCTGAGAAGACAAAGAACATGTTCTCCATTAGGGGGCGATATGGGACAAATATGACAGCAGGTTTTTATGGCAGGATCAGGATCTGGATTTGATCAGGATCTGGATTTGATCAGGATCTGGATTTCAGATTCAGAAAGAAGCAGAAGGAATGAGGGAAAGAGAAATGGGAAAGGAAGGAAGGAAAAAAGAAAAAAGATGGGAGAAAAGGTTGGAAATAAAGATGTTAAAAACAGAGAATTAAGAACGGAAGAAAAGAAGGTAAAAAAAAAAGGAAGAACTAAGAAGAAAGATAGAAAGTGATGAATTAAAGGAAAATAAGGTCAGAAGGAAGAAAGGAGTAATAGGGGAGGAAGGAAAGAAGAATGGAAATGAAAAAAGGAAAAATGGAAGACAAGTAAAAAGAAAGGAAGGACAAAAGAAAGAAAGAAAGAAAGAAAGAAAGAAAGAAAGAAAGAAAGAAAGAAAGAAAGAAAGAAAAAAGAAAGAAAGAAAGAAAAGAGAAAGAAAGAAAAGAGAAAGAAAGAAAAGAGAAAGGGAATAGTAAGGAAGCGAATTAGGAAGGAAGGAAGGAAGGAAGGAAGGAAAATCAGGTCAGAAAGGAGAAATGGGGGAAGGACAGAAAGGAGGAAAGGAAAAAAGGATAAATGGAAGAAATGAAAAAGGAAGGAAGGAAGAAAGAAAAAGAAAGAAAGAAAGAAAGAAAGAAAGAAAGAAAGAAAGAAAGAAAGAAAGAAACAAACAAACAAACAAACAAACAAACAAACAAAGAACTTTAATCTTGTCCTGGTGTCTCTGATGTGTTTTTTAAACTCTTTTTTTTAAAACATTCATTCAAAGACGTCGGCTGTAAGAGCTGTTTAAATGTTACTTTCACTCAGAGCGACAGAATTCACTGATTTATCATGAATAAAACAGGCCTACACACACACACACACACACACACACACACACACACACACGCACTCACGCACACACACACACACACACCTGCATGACAAACAATCAACATGATGAGGTGATAATCATGGGGGGCTCTTGAACATGTTTCATCAAATGGAGGAGGGGGGGGGGGGGGTCCAGAGGCCACCTCTATACACCTCATCCACCTGACAGACAGCAGAGGTCATTTCATTATGTTTCACTGACCATGAGGGCGTCCAGGAGGGCACTGCAGAGGTTCCTCTCCATCCCCCAACACACCAGATCCAGATCTGGCCCCTCATTCAGGTCACAGGTTTTAAACAGCATGCAGGGGCACCAAAGGAAGACTTCTACTTCTCCAGCTCCATCTAGAGGAAATGTTCACACACTGCAGCTTCATGTGGAGGTGTTTACTGTTACTGATGAACCAATGCACAAAGGCTTCATTCTGTCTGAGCACAGGAAGGGTTAACATGTCTGTTTGACCCGAAAGATGAACAAAGAAATGTTTTTTGTTGTTTTCTGTTCAAATCCTAAAGTAAAGTTTTTGATCATCATGGTTGAAAAATCAAGCATGAGTTCAGTTTGATTTTCAAATCAAGGATTTTGGAATCTGGAAACAATGTTAAAGCGGTCTGGGAGCTTTCTGAAGTTGGTCCGTGTATTTAAGATTTCTTATGCATGTATTTTGTTTTTAACAGTCACTTCATGCTGCTGTTTTAAAGTAGTTTCTGGACACGTCTGATTGTTTTCTTCCCCCAACATGTTTTTGTTCTGTTTCATTTGTTTTCTTCTTAGATAAACCTATTCTAACATCCAACCAGTGATTACTGAAGGAATCAAGTCCTTCAGCTAATTCTAACAGAGAATACAGAAATGTTCTTTAATATACATTTTCCCTGTAATGTAAACAATAAGGTAAAATAAAGCAAATAACAGACAGAAGCTGCTTTATTTCCCAGTATGGAAATAGCTCCACCTGGTGAAAAGAGGCAGTAAAAGCTTCAGACACAACATTCCATCATCATGTATTAAAACAAAACAAGCTTTACTGGAGGCTGGCACAGCTCTGTGCTGGTTCCGGAGGCTCATTTTGAACTGGTGGGTGTGATCAAACTGACGACAATAAAAAGAAAAAAGAAAAGGTTTGGAACCTGAAAAGTTGGTTCATGACTGGAACCAAAAAAACTTTGGTTCCAGCTCAGGAACCGTCATCTGACATCATCAGTGGGCGTGTTGCATTCTTTGTTAATACATAAGCAGGAAGTCGAGGAAGTAGAGGAAGAAGACTTTTTAGACTTTAGATTTTTACTTTATGCTCAGAATTTTTTTTACAGTAATGTTTGTTTTTACTTTCAGGTTTATTGAAATAATACATTTTACAGTGTGCTTTTTACTTCCACCTTAATAACATGGAATAACCCCGTTCCACTCCGCTTAAATCAGTATGAACACAGGCTGGTTCACCAGAAAGCATCAAGGTTCTGAGAGTCCAGAACAGAACCAGTTACAGTAGCAGAGCCATGCCTGTATGAAAGCCCACAATGATGTTCAGGCCAGAGAAGTGTGTCACATGCTCTTCATGGTTCTGATATTCATTCACAACACTGCATGTACCTGAATCAATGTGTCCATTTTTTTCTCAATATTTTATTCAGTTTTTTAATTTTATAAAGATCACATTACTGGTAACAGAACACCAAAGGACACTTATTAGACAAAGTACACAAATAAACACAAATAAGTAGGAATTAAAAAAAAAAAAAAAAAAGAACAGGGCTACTAGTTTAAAGAGTTCAATTCACAAAGTTTCAAAGTTGTTTTCACAAGAGTAACCACTCAGGAAGGAGGTGAGTGACATGAAAGGTCTCCACACTCTCTCAAAGTTACTCTGTGTATGGGGCTTGTGTAAACACAGTTTTTCCATTTGTATAACACGCAGCATGTCTTTAAGCCAGTGCAAGAAAAATACCTTTTTTAATTTAATTTTACTCCTGTTATTCTGTGAATTTACCCATGAGGAATCGTGACTCATTTTGTTGGTAAATTCATTCTTGTGTAGTAGTGCTCTTAAATCGACATACTGTATTTGTTTTATTTTGTTGTGTGTTGTTTGTTGCTTCAGTACAATTTCTATTATTCTAT
This sequence comes from Labroides dimidiatus, assembly GCA_030710495.1. Taxonomy (NCBI): domain Eukaryota; kingdom Metazoa; phylum Chordata; class Actinopteri; order Labriformes; family Labridae; genus Labroides; species Labroides dimidiatus. The sequence goes on from CM061148.1 coordinate 2,417,769, forward strand.
TCTATTCTATTCTATTCTATTCTATTCTATTCTATTCTATTCTAAACACAAAAAGAGACATGAATGTATACTTGAAATCTATGTAACTGAAATGCTTAATAAAAAGATACATAGAGAAAAAAAATACATATTGTTATGAGTTTTTATCAGGCCCTTTTTGTTTACATCGAGTGCTTCCTGCTGCTTTTAAACGCAACGCATTACACCGCTCTCTACTGCGCCTGCGCGAGTCCTGTCTCCGGAAACATGGTTGTTTTGGCATCATCTGTGTTTTAGTCATCTGTCACAAAAAAACCGACCGTGAGAGGCTAAAACCGTCAGGATTAGGAGTGTCTCATCGGTCTAGTTTTCAGTATGTTTTGTTTGAGCTGATAAAGCGAGCTGTGTTCGCAGAGGTCGCTGTTATTGGAGGATTTACGGCAGCTCGGGGTCAGCCTGCCCACTCTCTGTCAGTCTGTCAGTAAGTTCAGGTCAGGATGGACTGCACGGCGCTGGAGCTCGATGCTGTTAAGTTCGCCAAAACAGCTGTTATCCACGACCAGAGCGGCAAATACAACGAGGCTGTGTTTTATTATAAGGTAGGATCAAACAGAGTTCAACATGAGAGGTGTGACAGCTGCTCCTGTTAGCATTTAGCTAACCTTACCTGAAAGTAAACAAACAGTTTCACTTCCTGCAGTTAGCCTCCTCAGACTGAACCAAGAGATTATCATAAAGTTTACACCGAGTGAAATATCCAATAATTAGATAAAACACATCAGAGATATGTGTTGTTTGTAAAGTGAGGTTAAATATAGACCCTCACTGACAGCTGATTCATGACTGTGTCTGAATCCCAACAGGAAGCAGCCCAGGCCCTGATATATGCTGGCATGGCAGGGTCCAAACTGGAGGGGATCCAGGACAAAGTCAACGAGTATTTAGATCGAGTCCAGGCTCTACATAATGCAGGTGAGCTCACCTGATCAGGGACACAGAGGAGGATCTAATGGTTTACTCTTAATAGTGAATGTTTCCTTCACTAATTCATTATTTTATCAATTTGTGGGGTTTTCATTATGTTGTTTATTTTATTTTTTTTACTTTCATCTCAATCTTGTATCTAAATTTATTTCTATTATTTCACTTAATATTTTTACTAAACTTGGCATTATTTACCCATTAAAACCTTTGACTTTTACTTTGATTATCAGAACTTTCATCTTATCTTATTTATCTGCTTCATTATTTTTGTTTGTTTTATTCCTTTACTTGGTCTCCTTCTGGTCTTTGTGGTCTCAGTCCATGTTTTGGGTTCTTCTGCCTTTTGTTTTTCTTTTCATGTAGTTGTTGTGATTGTTTAATTCTGCTGTTTAATGGCTGGCTTTTATTTATTTTTTTTATTGTATTTATTTTGTTCTGCTGTTACTTTGTAAACTTAATTTTATAAACAACATTATTATAATTAGATACAAGTCTAGAGCTTATGAACTGATGACACACACCACAGCTTAAGATAATTGCTGTGTGTATCACAGGAGAGAACATAAACAAGACAAACTAATAAATAAAAACACACAACAGCACAAACTCAACTCTATTAGAGGTTAAACAGTGTTAATAAAACTATAACACATAAAACAACTAAACTCAGCGTCATTCAGGACTTCATCCAGGACAGAACCACTTCAAAGACTCTGTTTCACTTTTAGTTCACTATGATCCTGGTCAGAGTTTACTCTGAGCTTCGTGAGGAGGCTGGACGGCGTGTTGGACGCAGCTGAAGCGTTGTTGTTGTTTTTTCCTTTGCAGAGTCATTCATGTTGACACTCTTGATTGATTTGCATGCTGCACAGTTTCAGTGTTTAAACAGTTTTACATTTTCTGTACAGTCTGTTAAAAACAAACAAAGTCAACACACACACACACACACACACACACACACACACACACCTCAGTAATGATATCCTTGGTAGTTACCTCTCCCTCTGGGCTCTTTACCTGAAGTGTTTTAATGAGTAATGACTGAAAAAGTTCAGCTCTGAGACTGAAAGAGCCTGAGGACATACTTTCTGTGTTTGCTGTCTGACTGCTTTTTTTCCACAGCTCCAGTTATTGGTGTGTGTGTGTGTGTGTGAGTGTGTGTGTGTGTGTGTGTGTGTGTGTGTATGAGGGTGTGACCACAGAGACTGTGGGAGTGTCCTGTTTTCTCGAGCAGCTGATGACACATAAGACGCTTTGTAGCTAAAACTGTTTGATGATGTTTAATGAGAGATAAAATGTCAACACAAAGAAGGAAGTACGTACGACTTTCTCCTCAAACAAGCAGGAACTTTACAGCAGACTGAGACTGATCAGATTTTTGGGAAGTCAGACAAAAAAAAAAAATCTGACAATTGGATTAAAAAATGTTCTTTCTAGTGTGAAAACATTATTCAAATTTAAAAAAAATACAAGAACATTTTTATTTCATTGGCAGATTATCTTAAGCATCAGGCGTCATGTTTTATAACGTGTGTCGTGTGTCTTGACTTTTCCTCTGACTCCAGTCCAGGCTCAGAAGATCGACCCGCTGAAGTCCCGGCAGCAGGTGGACCTGGAGCGGGCTCACTTCCTGGTCACGCAGGCCTTTGAGGAAGACGAGAAGGGGAACGATGATGAAGCTGTGGAGCTGTACACTCAGGCTGTTGAGCTCTGCATTAAGACGGTAGGACGCTCCGACAAGCTTTGAGTTACCGTCCACCAGAGCTGCACGATTCGGCAGAACTGTGGGACTCTGAGTGTACTAAATATGAGTCCACATGCTTTGTGAAATGATTTATTAAAAAATAAACACTTTGTTTTAGGCTTTTTCTTTTTCTTTATTATAATTTTTTTTGTTTAGGTTGTAGCTTTTTGAACCTGTATTTGTAACACATACAAATCAGCAAAAATTAATGCTACTCTTGGAGTGTGAGCTCACATAATTCATGCCCCCCCCCCTGCATAAGTCAGTGCCCAGGTCGGGGCACCCCAGTCTAAAACGTCTGGGCACGCCCCTGCTGAGGGAGCGTACCTCACAGCAGGGACGTTTTTTTGCTCTGCTCATCAACAGACGGATTCATGCTGATGAAGGTTCAGGTCCATGCAGAGCGCCGCTCTCTCTCTCTCCAGTTAAAGTTAATGTGGATCGCCCATCAGCGACCTGTTTCCCTCCCCACAGTTAAACTGCTCAAATCCTGATCCATCCAGATCACCAAAAGGAGGAGACTTTCTCCTGTAGAGAAGCTGATGTTTATTTATTCACCATCAGAGAAGCAGCAGGTTTTACACACGTGTGTCAAACACACTTTTAATAATAATTTAGGGGTCAACATAAACTGTCAAACCAAAAAGAGCTGAAACAAAAAGAAGAAACAAAAAGGAAACATTTCTATGACTTTCTGTTGTTTTGTTAGTTTGTTGTCATAACAACGCTGCGCGCACACTGAGTCAGCAGCACAGCGTCAGAGAGGAGACGTTTGTAAACACAGTCACACATGAAGTTATTTAAATCACAGCCTTTTGTGTGATGACGTAGCTGCATGTTCTCGAATCATGACTGTGATTTGATTAATTGTGCAGCTCGACCTTCCATCACCTCTTCTGACCTTCACGTGTTTCCTTTCTGTCCAAACAGTCCAACGACACGTCGGACCAGGCGCTGCAGACCAAACTCAAGCAGCTGGCACGTCAGGCCCTGGACAGGTGAGTGTTTCCCTTCTTTCCCAGGTGAACTGGTTCTTTCTGGTTCGTCCAGACTGGATTTAATCAGCTCCTGCGTGATCTTCGTTCAGGGCGGAGGGTCTCAAAGACTCTCAGTCCAAGTCGACTCCAGCCCAGACTCAGGACAGGACGGGACCCAAGCCCAGCTCTGGAGGACCGGTGCGCCAGTTTTTCCCCCTCGGGCCGGACTTCTCCCTCCACGACCGACCGCAGCCGGTCCGAGCGGTCCAGTCCAGTGAGCCCCAGGGTCAGCGCTACACGTCCGAGGAGATCGAGGTGCTCAGGTGAGGACGTTAAAGTGACTCTGAGATTGTTTCTGTTCTCACATCTGGAGCCCGAGAGCTGATGGAAACCAAAAGTTACCTGCTGCTCTCCGTCCTCAGGAGCACGTCTACAATCAACACCATCGCCTACGTGCCCTTCATGAGTGTGGATCTGAGGGAGCGGTTCGCCTTCCCTGTCCCCTTCTCGTGAGTTTGCTCTTTAATGTCGGATTATAAAACTATCAGAGAGCATCAGACAGTTTCTGAAACTCAACTTTCACGTCTGTAAAAATAAAAATGAATGACGGAGGAGCTGTTTAGCTCAGAACAGGTAGAAACAAACTGAAAGCAGCGTTTGTCTGAAAGCTCACGGCCTCATTCACTCTGATTCGACTGTTGTTGAGATGAAAACATGAACAATGCATGAGGAAATGTTTGCATCACTCCACACCAGGCAGGTAATTACAAGACATGGCCACAAGGTGGCTCTGCAGACAGACATTTACACATGGATGTCTTCATTTAACCCACTCGGATCATCATGAGACTCTTTGTTTGCTCGTTTGGTAAAAGCTTCATCTGCGTTTTCATGGACAAAGATGTTTTTTTTTTTTTTTTTCAGAGCTCAAACAAAAAGACCAAAACTCAGTAGTTTGGTTACAAAGTCATGAAATGTCTGAGAGAGCTCCAGGTCTGGAGAAGTTTGAGGAACATAAAGAAATAAAGAAAGTTTTTGAAAACTTCTGGAAACTTGAATCTTTTTTTCTTTTTTCTCGTCACAGGGACAAAACGGGGAAACTGGCTCTGTCCCCCAAACAGAAAGCCATCTTCTCCCGCTGGGTCCGACCGGACGAGATCTCCAATAACCCCACCATGATCATGTCTGTGTCCAGCTTCAGCATCAAACAGGTCGGAGCAGCTTCTTTTCGTCGTTTCACACTGACACGGTTCTGCTTCTGGAACCGGTTCCGTTCTGGATCCAGTAACAGTATTATTTTCTCCCATCCAGACTGTGGTGTCCGACTGTTCGTTTGTGGCGTCTCTGGCCATCAGCGCAGCCTACGAGAGGCGCTACAGCAAGAAACTCATCACCAGGTTAGCTCCCATGCTTCAGCGAGGACTGTTTTTAAAGGCTGGCTCGTAGACGTGGATTTAAACTTCAAACACGTCTTTACTTTGTGATGTTTTTGGGGTCTTTCAAAAGTTTTTGACCCTCCTGAAACTAAAATAAGAGTAACTTTCATTTCTGGTATCCAGTGTTTCCAGCTGTTCAGTCATAGATTGTTGTCACGTAGTTTAACATCACATCAAAGCTCGTTCCAGAGACTGAAGATCTGTCCTCTCAAACTGAAGCTGAGCTGATTGTTTCTGAAAGTTAAAACATTTCACACCTTGAGGCTTTAACTGAGCATATGTTGGTGTTCTGGTGTGTTTCAGCGTCATCTACCCTCAGAACAGACGAGGGGAGCCAGAGTACAACCCCTGTGGGAAGTACATGGTGAAGCTTCACATCAATGGAGTCCCCAGGAAGGTGAAAATACAAGCACAGCCTCTTTTATTTTTATATATAACCTGCTGGGTGGGTGTACAAACTACAACCACAGTTACAATGATCTGTAAATCCTGTTTAACCTTTATTCAACTGAATACACCACAAAAACAAGATATTTATCATTCAAACTGAAAAACTTTATTGTTTTTTTCAAATATTCACTGGTTTTGAATTTGATGCCTGCAGCACGTTCCTACAAACCTGGAACATTTCCTGTTATTTTATTGTAAAGTTTTGCCGAGTATTTCAAGTCAACACACACAATAATGTTGTAACATTTTGTATTAATAATTTTTACATGTTTTCAAGTAAAAGAATTAATTGAGTATAAATACAGGTACATATCAGTTAGTTTGTTTTTAATTTGGAAAAGAAACAAAGAGCTCAGTCAGATTTCTGTTTCTGTAAACAAAAAAAAATAGTTTCAGTCTTTAATTTAAAAAAAAAAAAAAAAAAAGTGCCTCTTAAACGACCTGGAATTGAAAAATTGCACCTAAAAAACTAGTACACACACACACACACACACACACACACACACACACACACACACACACACACACACACACACACACACACACACACACACACACTATAAAGGACCTACATGGTTTACTCTTTGTTACCTGTACTTTGAAAGTGTTTATTGGACTGGTCTTACCGCTTCCCATGTGTCAGAATGCTCTTATTTTGAAAAGATGGAAAACCGGAAGTGTTGTGCAACGGATCAGAAAAAACCGGCACGATTGAACCTATAAGTTACGTTTTTAAAGTGTTGTATGTTTTAAAAGCACCTGGTTACGGAGGCACAAGGATTGTATATATTTTAATTTATTGATATTGACTTGAAGTTATTTTGTGGCCGTTTTTTGTTGTTAATTTGAGGTTTTTTTTGCGTCGGAATGTTTAATTAAGCGGGAACGCTATAACAGTTTCGTCCGTCATGCTAAAGGCTATTCAGGATTGTTATACTCGGTTCTAAATGAATGATTTAACGTGTTATTTTTGTGTTGATTAGATAAAGTTAAAGTACTAAATTCAGAAACTTGTATGTGGTATAAGTTAATAGTAAGAATTCATAAAAGTGAGTAGTTGTTACTCATAATATTCTAAAAGCTTCTTTCAAAACTTATACTTAAAAATTGGTTGAACATGTAACTTTTTAAGAGCTGAAGTGATGTGTAAACGTACAAATATTCAGATATTTTCTTTATGCTTCTCTTTTAGCTCTTACAGTGTGTTCACGATGTTAAAGGACGAAGGAACGGCTTCAATAAAACTTTGTGAACCATCAGTTTAAGAGTCACTTATAAATCAACCGGGGATGCTACACACACATACACACACACACACAGAGAGAGAGAGTTTCTGCGTCAGTGTGTGAACCTGACATGATGAAACATGGATTTAACTTCTTTAAAAAGAAGTGACCGATGATGTCATAAGGGATGCACAGGTGGTGTCCTGATTAAGCGGTCCCTAGTAACATTTCTCTCCTCATGATGACTCCCTCACCTGTTCCTGTCCCTCCCTGCAGGTGATCATAGACGACTACCTGCCTGTGGACCGGAACGGGGAGCTGCTCTGCTCCTACTCCAGCAACAGGAACGAGCTCTGGGTGTCCCTGATAGAGAAGGCCTACATGAAGGTGATGGGAGGGTACGACTTCCCCGGCTCCAACTCGGTGAGTGGGGAACTGGAGGGTGGAGCTCGTGGAACTCCTCATGTTAAACACTTTCAGGTCTCGACTGAGCTCAGACTCAGAGTTTAGAGTTCGTTCATTTTTTAATGTGTGTGTGTTGCAGAACATCGATCTGCACGCCCTCACCGGCTGGATCCCCGAACGCATCGCTATGCACTCAGACAATCAGTCGTTCAGCAAGGACGACACTTTCCGCATGCTGTTCCAGAGGTGAGGGGCGAGCATCAGCACATCCCTCTCTCTCTTTATTCACCGCCTCAGTTTGACCCACACTTCTGTCATCTCTCTCTCTCTCTCTCTGTCTGTTGCCAGGTTTCACAGAGGCGACGTCCTCGTCACCACGGCAACAGGCGTGATGACAGAAGAAGAAGGGGAGAAATGGGGTCTAGTGCCAACACACGCCTACGCCGTTCTTGACATCAGGGAACACAAGGTTGGCTTAACGAAAGAAGCTTCAGAGTTTCATCATCAGCTGAAATTAGAGAAACTGCAGATCAACACTTTGTTAGGGGTTCAAATATTCTCGTCATTGGTTCAACTTCCAACCCTACCCTCAGACCAGCTCAGGTCTGAGGGTAGTAGAAGAAGAGGAATGAAGCTGGAGGACTTTAGTTTTTGTAGAAATCAGCAGATGGACCTTCAGTCACGTCTGAACCAGTTTTATTTCTGACATTTTTGACTCAGATGTTACAAGAAAAAGCCCAAAACACCGACTTTAGGGCGAGCACAGAGCTGCGATTGTTCAGCACGAGTAAAAGAGCGATCGTCCTTTAAACTGACTGAAATCTGTTTCTGCTGCGGGATCTTTGAGTCCGTTCAAACGTTTCTGATTCACTCGAAAAAAACAGACTGAAGAGGTGACGGAGAGAATTTCTTTCTCCTCTTTTTGCTTCACGTCCGTGTGATGTGTTGTCACCTCCTTTGAAGCTTCCATCTTTATCTTAACCCTGATTTGATTCTCTACTGCTGCTGAAAACACTTCAGTTATTTTTTTTCACTTACTTTTGTTGATCTGAACTTTTTCTGTCCTACATTCTTTTTTTAAAGCAGAGCACAAAGTAGATCCTTATTTTTAACCCTCCATCAGTGGAGTCCTGTATCTATGGCAACCTCAGCGTGTGTGTGTGTGTGTGTGTGTGTATGTTTGGTCCTCGTAGGGACTCCGTTTCCTGCAGCTGAAGAACCCGTGGAGTCACCTGCGTTGGAAGGGACGGTACAGCGAGCGGGACGAGAAGAACTGGACCCCTGAACTCCTCAAATACCTCAACTTTGATCCAAAGACGGCGCAGAAGTTTGACAACGGTAAAACCTGCGTTACCGTGGAAACGGTCGCTGCAAAACAACTGAAATCCAAATAGTCTTATTAGAATTAATGAGTCACAGTCACCTGACAAAACCAGAGAAACGTTTCATTTCAAGTTTCTTGTACCGAGACATTTTTTCTTATTTTCAGAAACTAAACACTTTTTTTTCCACACTGGTTGAATTTTTTAATCAATCCAGGCGTCATTTGTGTCTTAAAATATCTTTAAATAATATTTTTTTCTCCCACCAAAAGTCTCTTCAAAATAAAACTTGAATAAAAAACGTGTTCAGAGGAAACTTCTGATCTGAAGTTTCAAGTTTCCATCATGACGTGTTTCTTCTGAAGCTGCTGATGTTTCTGTTTTCTTTTCCTCTCAGTGAAGCTCTTTGAGTGAAAGGTGGTTTATAAATAAACTCACCTGCCTCGGCGCTGATCAACACGTGATTGGCTGTTAAAGTCTTTAAAGTGTGTGTGTGTGTGTGTGTTTTCTCTCAGGTGTGTTCTGGATCTCCTGGGAGGACCTGTGTCAGTACTATGATGTCATCTACCTGAGCTGGAACCCCGCTCTGTTTAAGGAGTCCTCCTGCATCCACAGGTGTGTGTGTGTGTGTGTGTGTGTGTGTGTGTGTGTGTGTGTGTGAAGGGGCAGGGGCCCACATTTCCTTCCAGCGGACTGCTTGATGTTGAAATGATGAGCCCTAACCCTTATGACATCATCAGTGTTGTGGTTTCCATGGTGATGGATTATTTCCATTCATTTTAATGGGCCAAAATTTTTTGGAAAATGCCGAATATTTTAAAAAGCACGAGGGTTAGAAACATGAGAAGTACCGACACGCTTCTCCTGAACATGCTGAACGTTTTTAAAATTTAAACGATGAAAAAAGTTGCAGAAGAAGAAGAAGAAGTTTATTGACTTCAGTCTGAGGATTTGAAACTTCTTCTTCTTCTCTGCTTGAATAAAGTGGGGAGCTTATTTACAGAAATTTTCTTTTATTTAGTTGATACTAAAACTTTTTTAAAATTTATTTTCCACATATTTTACATTTCTACTCTTTTTCTCTTTATATCATTATCTGACTTTATATATACACTTTTCTTTATTTATTTATGTGTTTATTTTTATCGTAGCGCTGATACTTTCAGTGTGAGGCATTAAAACTTTCAGAAGTGAAAATTAAAAAGGCCCAGATTTATATTTCGAGGTGCTGCTCTGATCCTGACGCGTTGTGCTCGTGTGTGTTTGCGCTCTGCAGCAGCTGGGACGGGAAGCAGGGACCAGTGAAGGACGTCTACAGTCTGGCCAACAACCCCCAGTACAAGCTGGAGGTCCAGTGTCCAGCAGGGGGCGCTGCGGTGTGGGTGCTGCTCACCAGACACATCACTGATAAGGTGACGGTTCACTCTCCTCTCATGACGTCATTTTACCCCCCCAGCAGTGACGGGGTTAAATCTAACGCTGAGTGTTCCTGTGGTTTCAGGATGACTTCGCTCAGAACAGAGAGTTCATCACGCTCGTCGTTTACAAGACGGACGGGAAGAAGGTTTACTACCCAGGTGGGCGGAGCTCTGAGGCAGCTGGTTACACACTGAACACTTACACACTTGGTTCAGAGACAGCAGCGTGATTAACTCTCCTGATCGTCTCCACAGCCGACCCTCCTCCGTACATCGACGGCATCCGCATCAACAGCCCGCACTACCTGACCAAGATGAAGCTGACCAGCGCGGGGACGCACACCTTCACCCTGGTGGTGTCCCAGTACGAGAAGCAGAACACCATCAACTACACGCTGAGGGTGAGCGGCCCCGAGGCCCCGAGGCCCCGAGGCCCCGAGGCCCCGAGGTCATAATCCATCTGTTTGAAACAAAACGACACAAACTGAGAGTCTGAAGGCTGCAGATGAGCTGTAGCTGCTATGTGGCGCCCCCTGCTGGCTTTTTGGGTATTTTCCTGAATTTTCAGTCTAATTTACCTGCTTTTTGTTGAGTCCTTCTCTTTTCTTTCAAACATTATTACACATTTAATCCACTCTGAGCCCGAGGCCAAACCAATAATTTGAATTTAAGGTCTTAAAATCTCATAAAATGCCTCAAATATGATTTTTAAAAGTCCTAAAAATGTGTAAAAATGAACACTGTTATTACAAACAAATAGGCAAAAATACTAATCGTGATTATTTTGATTGATAACGATCAATAAACAGGATTATTCACTGATTTCGAATCAGATATTTATTGAAGCACAACTTCAAGAACAATTGAAACTAAATTAGTAACAAGTAAAATAATAATAATATATTAAATAATAGCAATAAAAAAACAATAGATTGAATTGAATATTTTATTTCAAGCATGAAAAATTTAAATAAAATAAAATAGAAAACAAACTACGACTGACAACACCTGCTCACAAAAAAAACAAAAAGAAAGGAGGCATTTAATCCGACCTCTTCTGTCTACACATTCACAAGTCAGTCAATAAATAAACGACGGATAAGACGGATAAAAACAATTACTCAATCTACGTGCACTCCTGAAAAGATTTGCAACATGCAAAAAAACACAAATAACAGCCAAAAAAACACAACCAAAAATACTCCGTGAAACCTACGACTTTACTCAGAAACCTTTTTGCAAGAGAAGAGAAGCCAAAAATCAAACTCACGATCAAAATTCAACTAATCATCCAGCTCAGTAAACAAATTCATAAACTTCAGTCTCGCTCTTAAACATTTTGATTTTCGAGGACGCTGTAAGGCGGAGCTTAAGTACCTGAGCAGCCAGTCACTATGGATGAGAAACGTTTCTTTAATTCTTTTCATTTTGCTCGTAAAAAGACTTAAAGTCGACTCGAGGAAACTTCCTCCATCCTTCTTCTTCTTCTTCTTCTTCTTCTCTCTGCAGCTCACATGTTCATTCACACACACGTGTCTCTCTCTCTGTTCCTGAACATCTTCTTGTTTCATCCTCCCGGCTGCAGCTCTGCTCTCCTCTGGCTGTGCTGCTGAGTGTGTGTGTGTGTGTGTGTGTGTGTGTGTGTGTGTGTGTGTGTGTGACCTGAATCTGTTGTAGTTCTGTATAATTCACGGCCTCTTCCTGCTAACTGTAGTCGGCTCTATGAAGAGCTGTTAATGCTGATGAACATGCAGCCTGCACACACGTGTGAGATGTATGTTCCAGCGTGCAGAGATGTCACAGAGTATCAGTTCATCTCTCTCTCTCTCTCCCTCTCTCTCTCTCTCTCTTTCTCCTCGTCTCTCTTTGAAGCTCGTCTTGAGGATAACAGACTCGACTCGCTCTTGTTCTCTGAGTTTTCAGCAGAGATCAAAGCTGGAAGCAGAAAACGTGATTTTATTTCTGATGGTCTTCTTCAGCCGAGCAGCTCTGAGACCAAAGCTGTGTTTGGTTTGGAGATGGTCATGAATAAATGAGCCCGTTTGTTCACAGAACCGACCAAACGGAGCCGAACCAGTTAACGTGTTTTCTGTCCTTTCGTAGGTTTACTCTGGATGTAAATTCAGCTTCTCAAAGATCCCCAACCCCTTCACTCAGATCAAAAGGGTGAGTCTCCTCTCTGACACGGCCTGATCCGCCTGTTTCCTCACATCCTCAGTGCTCACCTGTCTCACCTGTCTCACCTGTCTCACCTGTCTCTGTCTGAAGGTAAACGGTCAGTGGAAAGGCATCAGCGCCGGAGGCTGTGGGAACTACAAGGACTCGTACAAACACAACCCCATCTACCAGATCAACATGGAGCGCTCCGGACCTCTGCTCATCGAGCTCCGAGGATCCAGGTCAGGATAAGATTCCTGCTGCTGAGGCTCAGAGGCACAAAGTCACAGATTCACACAAACTAAGACGGGATTCTACAGGAGGGGACGAGAAGTAGGGCTGCCACATACGATTATTTTGATAATCGACTAGTCACCGATTATTTTTTGTGATTAGTCGACTATTCGGATCATACATAAATTGCAGCTTATTGCACCAGCATACAGCTAACATCATTAGCTTCCAGCTTCAAGTGTTTAAGGTATGTGCTAACTAAAAATGAAGACAGTTAATATCATAGTTCATTCAGCTTTTAATGAACTTTGCAGCTTGTAGCAGCATTTCTGACATTTTTTTTAATGTACCAATTTTCTATTCAAACATGACATCGCTATTAGGTAGGTAGCTCCCTGTTGACGTTAATGTTAGCAGCTAACTAGCCAATTAGCTTACTGAGATTGTCATTCTTGGTCAGAAAATAAATCAGCCACGGCGTGCTGTCTTTTCAGATGCTCGTGCGTCGCCGTCGTTCTGTCATGGAAGGACATTTCTGCTTTGCAGATTTTGCATTGCTCACTTTTCTCCTTTATTTTGGAAAAATGCTCCCAAACTTTCGAGCTCTGTTGCCGGCTAGCCATGATACTGTTGGGCATAACTTTTCCGGTGACATCACGGGTTACCCCGGTTACCACTCACCGACGAATTTGATCGTCGACGTCATCGTGACTGGTCGACTAATCTTGGCAGGAGAAGTGAGGTTTAGTTTCAGTTCAGTGAAAGGAATCAGGACGGATACTCAGTAGACAGAAGAGAATCAGATTAAATTCTCCCGTATTCTTCGCTCTGTTTAGACCATAGTCTGTATAATTAATGGACGTAGTCTCCGCGACGTCACCGTCTGTTCCTGAAACGGACTTTTGAAGCCAAACGGCCAGCGCGGCCATATTGGAAATGAGGCGGGCTGTGAGTCTCCACAGTAACAACCATGGGACGCTCCACAGTCATGTGATCTGAGCTGTGCCTCTGATTGGACGAACTTGCGAGCTTTATATCGTGGAAACTGCCGAATTAGAAAAAAATTCACCCCCGTACAGTGCGTCCCGTTAGTAAAATCAGCGATTCAGACAGGAGACATTCTTTGTACCAGCAGTACTTCAGCAGTAAAGGGTTAAAAAAAGGAAGTCAGAACTCTACACGCTAAAAAAATTAAACGTAAGCAAGTCTTTATTTTTTATTTTTAGTGGAAAAAAAAACTTAGATTCAATCTGAGCCACATTCAAAAATGACGCTAAAGTTACTGAAAATTCTGCCATCGGGGTAAAAAAACTCAACGTTCAGTTTGTGTTTGAAGACATTTTTCTTATTTCAAGAAACTCGATGAGTGCAGTTTTTCTTCAGGCGACATTTTTGTCTTTTAATATTTTGAAATCAAACATTTTTCTGGACTTGTGAGATGAATGTGGCTCAGATTAAGTCAGATTAAGTCAGATTAAAATTAGACATAAACAATTGATTAGATTTCAGTCCAATCCTGATCCAAAAAGAAAAGCTGCTTCTCTTGTTCACCTTCCCGTCTCATTTCACAGCATTTTTTACAGCGTCTGCTTTAATACGGTTATTTAAGAGCCGTGAAAAGTTGTGTTGCATTTCTAGCATAGTTAATCCAGAATGTTGAAGATCTTTAACGTTCAGATGAGCTTCTAAGAAAAGAAACTGTGGAAACAATCAGCTGAAGGAAGAACTGATCCCTCAGTGTGTGTTTCCTCCGTCTGTGTGTGTCTGCAGGCAGTACAGCGTTGGTTTCGAGATGGTCACCGTGTCGCAGGTCGGGGATCCGGGTCCAGCCGCCTTCCAGAAGAAGAGCAGCGGGGATTACAGGTAAGCATGAGAACAAACACCGTGGAGGTGAGGAGGCAGAAGAAGAGGTGATGTTTGACTTTCTTACTCTGAGCGTTACGGTTCCCACGGCGACGGCCCTTCATGTCAGGGTGGGACCAGATGTTACACTGAAAGTCTCTCTCTCTCTCTCTCTCTCTCTCTCTCTCTCTCTCTCTCTCTCTCTCTTCCAGGTGTGGTTTCTGCTTCATGGAGGCGGAGCACGTCCCGGCCGGCATCTACAACGTCATCCCGACCACCTTCCTACCCAAACAGGAAGGACCCTTCTTCTTGGACTTTGCTAGCACCTCACCCCTTAAGGTCTCCCAGCTTCAATGAAGAGAGCTGGAGAGAGAGAGAGAGAGAGAGAGAGAGAGAGAGAGAGAGAACGGTACTGATGGGAAGAAACTGGACTGTGGATGAAACGAATCATCAGCAAACAGCCGAGAATGTTTCTGTTTATCTTTCATGGAGGAAGCGTCAAACCTTCCTGGAGGTTAATGGACGGACTCAACGAGGAGCAGATCTACAGCCAAGTCCTCCCAGGACGGCCACCGGTTAAACAAAGTCTGAACCTCCTTTTGCCAAAACTGGATCAAACAGGATTTAAAGAAGTCACACAAAATCTGAAAGGCACCAGATTCAAGCAGAGTACGGTACTCACGCTCGTTTCCTCTGAGGTATCATTAAAAGAGTCAAAGCTTCGTTTGATTCAAGAGAAGAACCTGCAGTGAGCTGCACAGACGGTCATCAAGACTGGAGCAGGTGGAGGAATTCAACATACACAGGATGTACGAGACGCTCACGGTTAGAAAAGAAGTTAAACAAGAAGAAAAAGATTCTAAAAATATCACTGAACTGTTAAAACGTTTTGCAGAGTTTACACGAATAGAAGCAGTTGAGTTCAGCAGGCAGGAAGTTCATCCACAGTCTGTGGGGTCCGAAGGGACGGCTAGTTTCTTTAAAACGACGCTGAAAGTTTTTATTCTCAGGAGCAGCAGCGGCGGCGATGGCGGAGGGAACGGAGTACGGCAGCAGCTGAATGATGTCTCTACATGTTGTTTGGACGTGACGGCTGAGAGACAAACAGGACGTGTTGAACTCAGAGTGAGAGAGTTTGACTGTCTCATGACATTTATTATTGCCAAGGTCACGTCCTCTGTTTACTCTTTGGTTCATATTCTGCACTTTTTTTTAACCGTTTCTCATTTTGAATATCGCCAAACAAATCTGTCATAAGATGAGCAGTTTTCAAAAAGTTCCTCTGAAGGTCTAAGTTTGAAACCTGGACTCTTATTCTGACGTGATTCGGGTCTGACTGATGAGTCTGCAGCCACAAGACGGGCTGTGACGGCGTTAATGCAACCTTAAAGAGACAGCGCACCAATCATACCTAAGAGAAATCCCAGAGTCTGGAACACTGTTCTAAAACCAGGGAAGGGGCCTCAAACACCAAGGTCTGCCTCCAGAGGGCCAATCAGAGTGAAGGGGGTTTGTAGAGCAGGGACTCCGTTCTAAAACCAGATCCAGGTCTTCATGACACATTGGAGGGAAGGGGCCTCAAACACCAAGGTCTGCCTCCAGAGGGCCAATCAGAGTGAAGCAGGTTTTTAGAGCAGGGACTCTGTTCTAAAACCAGATCCAGGTCTTCATGACACATTGGAGGGAAGGGGCCTCAAACACCAAGGTCTGCCTCCAGAGGGCCAATCAGAGTGAAGGGGGTTTGTAGAGCAGGGACTCCGTTCTAAAACCAGATCCAGGTCTTCATGACACATTGGAGGGAAGGGGACTCAAACACCAAGGTCTGCCTCCAGAGGGCCAATCAGAGTGAAGGGGGTTTGTAGAGCAGGGACTCCGTTCTAAAACCAGATCCAGGTCTTCATGACACATTGGAGGGAAGGGGACTCAAACACCAAGGTCTGCCTCCAGAGGGCCAATCAGAGTGAAGCAGGTTTTTAGAGCAGGGACTCTGTTCTAAAACCAGATCCAGGTCTTCATGACACATTGGAGGGAAGGGGACTCAAACACCAAGGTCTGCCTCCAGAGGGCCAATCAGAGTGAAGGGGGTTTGTGGAGCAGGGACTCTGTTGTAAAACCAGATCCAGGTCTTCATGACACATTGGAGGGAAGGGGCCTCAAACACCAAGGTCTGCCTCCAGAGGACCAATCAGAGTGAAGGGGTTTTGTGGAGCAGGTACTCTGTTCTAAAACCAGCACTAGGTCTTTATGACACATTAGAGGGAAGGGGCCTCAATCACCAAGGTCTGCCTCCAGAGGGCCAATCAGAGTAAAGGGGGTTTGTGGAGCAGGTAGCCTTAAAGAGACAGCAGCTTAAACAAACTGTTTCAGACCAGGGTTGTGAAATTCTGGGAATTTTCAGAAATTAACAAGAGTTTATATAAACTACATTTACCAGGTCATAAATGTATAAATGTTAAACGTTTTGGTTTGTTATCCAATACAATAATTTTCAATTGATTCAATAAGAAAAAAAAGCAAAATTTTCCAAATCGACAGCAACAAAACCCTAAAAATTTCTGATACTCCTGAGAAAAGAATTTCTGGTTAAAGGTCTTTTTTTTTTCAACTAGAATAAAAGTTTTATCCCCTGATTCATGCTCACCAAACAGCTGCTCCTCTCCTATTTCCTGCATCAGTTGATTTTTTTCATCATATATAAATTTTTCATATTAAAACAAAAGATTTGAAGCCTGGTTTGTGGTCTTTGCAGCCATCACAGCCTGTTTTTGCAGCAGCTATCTTTTAAAAAGTTCTTCTTCTGCTTCTTGATGGACTTTTATCATGCAAACTTTAAAAAAAGTGAAAGAATAAGGTCCAGGTTTGAAGTGACTCTGGAGCTGTTTCACCTGCAGGAACTGTAAATGTGACCTGATTCAGAGCTCGGTGACTCTCCAGGTGACTCAGTGGAGTTTTTACTCTTATTTACAGATAAAAAATGATTCATAATGAACTCATTGTTGACTGTAGGTGAATGAATGAACTGAAGGTTTAAAGCTTCCACTCTCTGAGTTCAGATGAATCCCTCTAACATTTCTCCTCATGATGTTATTTATTTATTTCCTTCTTTCTTTCTCTCGTCATCCCCTCAGTTCTTCCTCTTTGCTTCCAGCTCATCATCCAAACGTGCAGCAGGACAATCTTGCAGCAGCTCGTCGTATGTTCGATGATGTAACGTTTGCAGCACTTGCACTAAATGTTGGTTTTGACTGATGTGTTCAAACTTTGAATACAGAGAAACGATCCGACCGCCTCACGACTCTTTGATTTCTTTATTAAAGGGTTTTATTTTGACGGCTCGTTTAACGTGTTCTTCTGCCAATAAATATGATTATTTAAGTCAGTAAATACTGAAGCTGATGGTGGGAGATGCTGCAAAAAAAGCAGCTTCTCAAAATTAATCAAAACAACAAACAACCATAAAAACAAATGTTTCTCTTCACGAGGCCTAAATATTTTTTAAATTAGTTATATCATCATAATTTAGGGCAGCGATGGGAAACGGCTCACACTGATTGGTTTGTTAAACTCTGTATATATAACGTTTATATCTTTATGTAGTTAATAAATAATAATAATAATACTTTTTATTTATATAGCGCTTTTCAAGGACTTGAAGACGCTTTACAGGGATAAAATTCAGATAAACATCAAATACAGATATGCAAAAAACAAACAAATTCAATCCAATCAAGCATAAAACAAATCTAAAATATAACAGTTAAGTGAGTTCCGAAGGGAGGAGGCAGCAACAGAGAGGTGAAACGGTGAGGAGGTTCGCGCCAGAGGAGCGGAGGGCACAGGAAGGAGTGTAGGGGTGGAGTAAATCTTTAAGGTAAGAGGGGGCCTGGTTATGGAGGGCTTTCTGGGTGAGTAGGAGGATTTTGAATTTGATGCGGTGTGGAATAGGGAGCCAGTGAAGGTCTTGAAGAATGGGGGTGATGTGATCACAGGAACGGGTACAAGTGAGGAGGCGAGCGGAAGAGTTTTGAATGTACTGAAGTTTGTTGAGGAGGTTGTTGGTGTTGCCGTACAGGATACTGTTAAATGTTGATGACTCATTTTCTACAAATGTTTAAAGGAGACAGAAGAGAATCAGATTAAATTCTCCCGTATTCTTCGCTCTGTTTAGACCATAGTCTGTATAATTAATGGACGTAGTCTCCGCGACGTCACCGTCTGTTCCTGAAACGGACTTTTGAAGCCAAACGGCCAGCGCGGCCATATTGGAAATGAGGCGGGCTGTGAGTCTCCACAGTAACAACCATGGGACGCTCCACAGTCATGTGATCTGAGCTGTGCCTCTGATTGGACGAACTTGCGAGCTTTATATCGTGGAAACTGCCGAATTAGAAAAAAATTCACCCCCGTACAGTGCGTCCCGTTAGTAAAATCAGCGATTCAGACAGGAGACATTCTTTGTACCAGGCTGTAAATGTGCTTATTTTGGCCATGAAAACGGCTTTTTTGGCTTGATGTGTTTGTGACTTCAGCCTCAAGCGGACACTCGAGGAACAGCAGACTTTAGCACTCCAGCATTGCCTCATATTTTCAGACTGGAGGTTGCCGCTTGGTTTGGACATGTGATTAACATCACTTGTGATACATTCAGGGACCCTTGGAAACTTGAGACTCTGACCATTACCCCAGTTTGTTTTTTCAGTTTTTGGACTGGACAGTTTGTAGGTCATTTAGAAACCAGTGGGTTTAAAGAAAATTAGTTTCATGTCTTGAGACATTATTCTAATTTCAAGAATCTTGACCAGTTATATTTTCCTTTTTCTGCATTGGTAGATTTATTTTTTTTTTTTTTACTCAATAGCAGCAATTTTGGCCTCAATTTTGTCTTTTAATATCTTGAAATGAGACATTTTCTCTGTGGCGCAGAAAGCAGGTTTTTCAGGTGGTTTTGGACTCATTATAAATACTGTGAATTCAGAGAAGATGATGTGAAATAACTTTTTTCAGGACGTGTTTGTCTGGATTCATCTTTCTCTTCTCTGTCAGGAAATGTGGGCGCTGTAAGGTTGGTCTAAAGATGAGACAGATGGAAACTTGTTTTGGATTAAAGAGGACAAAGAGCCGAGTGAAGACACCAATCATTTATTTATTACCCTTTAATTTATCTCCACCTGTGACTTTCTTTCCTCCAACTCTTCAAATGAGCCTCGAACAGTCAGAAACTCATTTTCCATGAGCGTCATGAGTCCTCCGACGTTTGTTCTCAGGCTCACAGTGGACCAAGCTTTAGTGAAAAAACACACAAACAAACATGTCTCCCTCCATCACCGGCTGTGTCCGTGCTCTCTGTTCCTCAGGTGAAACATGGCTGCCGAGACGAGCGAACACTTTAAATACAAAGACGACGACATTCAGAGTCTGTGCGAGCGTGGAGCAGGAGATGAAGTGCGGTTGTAGCTTATAAACAGATTTTCAGAGTTCCTCAGAGAGTTCAGGTCCTCAGACTCCTTTCACCAGAACCACCGCGTTCCCCGCCTCGCTCTTCTCCGCGGCGTTCTTGTTGTCGATGCGTTGGCGGCGCAGGTTGAGGAAGCTGAAGCGGGACTCCAGGCTGAAGCTCTTTTTGGTGCTGGCGGCGGCGGGGGCGGAGCTGCCGTTCGTGTTGTTGTTCGTGGCGTTCACGGCAGGAGAGTTGTCCAGATCTCCCTCGGCGCCCTCAGCTCGGTCGCCTGCGGAGACGAATCAGAGATGTTAGAGTCTCACAGAGGGCGAGCTGAAACGTGCAAAAACTGAACTGGTCTGGGTTCTGCAGACTCGGCGCCCCCTCAGGCGGAGCTGTCTCTTTGACTAATGCTCTCATCGGAGGGAGCAGGTGTGAGTGGAGCAGGTAGACGCAGCTCGTACGTCTTCCAGGAACAGATTCAGAAACATCATCCATCTCACTTCCCTGTTTCCTCCTCTGCTTCCTCTCTCCTGCTCCTCGCCCAAACAAAGGAGGACACACACACACTAACACTAACCCTGACCCTGTGTTAATCCTCAAAAACACAAGCACACACACATTTTCCCATCACCCACCTCTCTCCAGGTCACACTCGGGTGACGACGCTCCGCTGCACTCGCTGCGAGGCCCGAGCACCGGAGAGATGAGGCCGAAGTCCGACAGCGACACGGTGCTGGGCAGGTCCAGGCTGCAGGGCCGGGAGGGAGGAGCGGGGGAGGAGGAGGAGGAGGAGGGAGTGGGCGAGGGGGAGGCAGAAGAGGACGTGCACGAGGAAGAGGAGGAAGAAGAGGAAGAGGTGGTGAAGGGGCAGGGCGACAGGAGCTCCTGAGGACTGCTGGGAGACGAACCCAGACTGCAGGTGGAGCGGGTCTCTGAGTCCTCCTCGGACATGATGGTGCTGCCGCCGCACGGCTCGTCGTCGAAACACACCGACGCCACTGCAGGAGGAGGAAGAGGAGAGAGAGACAGAGAGGACACCGTTTGAAATGATGAAACAACAAAGACAGTTTGATGGTTACAGTCTGAGCTTCACGCACGCCGCAGGAACTCAGAAGGATGTTCACACGCTGACATCAGCAGCAGCGTCATGTCAGCGTCTTAGTTCTAAAACTTTTTACGGGTAAAGTTTTTTCCAAGACTGGGTTACATTAGTTGCGTTTCAACCTCAGGAACCAGGGTCTGGAT
Source organism: Labroides dimidiatus (assembly GCA_030710495.1). NCBI lineage: Eukaryota > Metazoa > Chordata > Actinopteri > Labriformes > Labridae > Labroides > Labroides dimidiatus. Next base: position 2,438,628 of record CM061148.1, read on the forward strand.
TTAGTTTGACCCCACAGGACCAGGGACATGCAGAACTGTCTCTAATCAACCTGACGAGGCCTAAAGTACAGACAGGTGTGAGCTAACTCCAGCGTCCACTGAGGGCTTCTTGGAAACAAGTTTCCACAGGTCTTTATAGTCTTTTCTGGGTTCAGGTCCAACGAGCCGGTCCAGCTGTTACATCATGGCCATCAAACCAGATTTTGGTTCTCTTGGCGTTGTCGGCAGGAAGCAAGTCCTGCTGGAAAAAGTAATACCTGGGATGTTTTTTGTCCTCTGAGCTGAGTTTGGAATTAAGACCCCTTAAAGGATGGATCTGAAACGCATCCCTTTAGAACCTTAAAGAGCTCGTCTCCTTTCAGGACTCAACAAATCCATCTGCAGTGAACTAAAGCACCATCAAAACCAGCACAGGCTGAGTATCCTCCATGCTAACAGGCTAACTGCAGAGCTACGGCTCGTCTGTCTCCTTCTAAGGTCTCATTTCTGCTGAAAGACCTTCGTTGTTGTCTTACTGCCCTCTGCTGGTCTGCTGATGTTTTGCAAAATCCACCCAGGTCTTCGGTCCCATGGTCGGACCAACACTGGGGTCCAGGAACTTTCAGTATGGGGAGTGTTTTAACAGGAACACAAAGTTCCTGGACCCTCTGGTCCAAACGGCGCCTGCTCAGCTCCAGCTTTCAAATCTTGAAACTCACTCCTGGACTTGGTCTATGTGAGAACCAGAACTCCTCGTTGCTTTCAGTCCCACAGTGAAAAAGAGGAGCGATCTGATTGGTTCTAAAGAGACTCTGACATTTAGAGTCAGCAGGAGAGCGTCTCAGTCTGACAGCCGAGCGGAGACAAAGAGACGCTTTAACATTTACAGACTGACCTTTCGTCTCGCTGAGCTTCATAAAGACCACGTTTTAATGTTCTTCCTACTGATGCAGCTCAGACAGAGAGTAAAACACAGGTTCATCCACTCACTTGAGATTCCGTCTGACTCCATCTTGAAGCTGGAGACGTCGTCCCCTGATACGCTGTCGCCCTCGGCTCCCACGCCACGTCCTCGGGGGCCCATCGCCGAGCTCCTCCGTCGCTCGTGGATCTCGTCGGAGATCATCTCCAGGTTCCTGAGCGCCGTCTTGTACTCTCCTTTGGCTTGGGACAGCTTGGCCTGCCGCTCGTCCACGTTCTTCTTCAGGTTCTGGAGGAACGAGGGATGAGAGGAGCGTGATGCCCGAGGCCTGAAGGCTCATGGGAATCACAAAACTTACAAAAGAACACTCACCTCCAGCTGCAGATAGTACTTCGCCTTCATCTCAAAGTAGGGCCTGCAGATGAGGAGGAGGAGGAGGAGGAGGAAGAGGGGGTCAGGAGAGAGAGAGGAGAGAAGAGTAGATTAGAGGGGAAAATGCAGAGTAACCCAGAAAGAGAGGCACATCATCACCATGGCAACCTGGAGAGGATGAGGAGGAGAGGAGGATGAAGGGGTGGTGATGCTGGATGGGTGAACGATGCAGAACGGATTAACACCCCGCTGAGGAGACGCAGAGCGAGGCGGCAGCTCATAATTCAGACAGAAAAACAGGACGCAGAGATAAGAGCTGCTCATCAAATCAACGCCCAGCTGAACGAGTTCCTGCTCCAAACAGACGCGTTTGACACAAAACACCTCGAGTCCGAGGGTTCTGACGTGTTTTCTTCTGATTCAGTAACGTCAGGCTGACGCAGCTCTGCACAGACGATAATCTAAAGGCGCTGGGATCCAGGGAGGCGCTTATATAACTTCCCTAAACTTGAATTTTAAGTTTTATCTGGGAAACGTTCCCCAGAGCGCCAAACAAACTCCCACTCAGCACAGGAAGGAGCTTTGAAGGTCCTGTCGGCTATCTGCAGAGCTCCTCTCTGCTTTCATTAACTCAGACAGTTCTCCCCTGAGAGCACGCCCTCTCCTCCGCTTTTATAAATCAGAACGCTTTTCTGAGATCCTCCAGCTCTGATCAGAGTTCATCAGGCTGATGATCACTTTCAGCACATCGAGGCAAAAACTGACGTCACGTGTTTGTTGTTGATGTTTTTCTTTGACGAGCTGCAAGAAAATATTCAATACTCATGGAGCCAAAAGATTTAGAGCTCCCCCTGCTGACCGGCTGCGGTACAGCTCCTAAACCAGCTCCTTTAATGTTGACAGATGGAAAAGGAAACGATGAATTAAGACACGTGAAAAAAACTCTCAAACATCGTTTTGTACCAGATCGAAGAAGGAGGGTGAGAGAAAACAAACACTTTACACAAGAGGAAGCCAAACATGTAAATCAAATCTATGAATCAACACGAGAATCTGATCTGCTGAGGGATCTGAGACGTCTTGTTGGAAGTTTGATGGCTAGCGCTGCGGGTGTGACGGTTACATCTTCTGAGTCTGACTTCAAAACGCACAAAAAGTCGAAGAACGCAACTAATATGGACGTAAAGTCACAGCAGCTGAATGAAAGGCAGAATATTGTGTTGTTTTAGTCTTTATTTTGTCCCTCTGGGCCCCCGTAGTATCTTTCCATGACTCACAGCTCAGAATGTTCTCTGTTTTATCTCTCTGGTGTCTCTTTAACACTCCCTGCTCCACAAACCCTCTTATTGGCCAGCAAGACCTTAGTGTTTGAGGCCCCGTCCCTCCAACGTATCACGAACCAGTTAGGTGATCCTGATGTGATGACCTCATCATTTCATCACTGATCTGGTGTTTTTTTTACAGACTGATTCATATGAAGATGTAGAGGTTTGAAGATCTGCACACGCTCAGTCCGAACCTCCAGGACTGTCACTTTAAGAGCATGTTTATAATCTGGGAAGTGAACTGATCGTTGATCTCAGAGATGTCACCTGGATGATGACGGATTCTGAACGTTAGTTGCTGTAATCTGGTGATGCAGGAGGAAACTGTCTCGTTTCAGCTTTGAGGAACCATCAGGACTTCCTCTTTAACACCTGGCTCAGGTGAGAGCAGCTGTTTCACTGCAGGACGCTTCCTGCTGAGAGGAGAAGTGGAACATAAAAAGGGATGTTCCGACTCTGAAAACCTGAAAACCACGAACGCTTTCACTTCTCCGTGTGTAAACTCTACCTGAGGGTCTTTCCGTCAGCCCTCAGGTGTGTGTTCCTGACACTCTCCTGCCACAGTAGATGAATCTGTGTTGGTGGAGGCTTTTCTTTGTCTCTCTGGCTCAAACCGCCCACCAGCACCGAGTCGTGCTCTGGCAGTCTGCAGCCCGACTTCACGCTGTGACCACATGCCGGTCCAGCAGAGAACACAATTAAAGGCCAAATATAGAACCAGAAACTGGAGCGAGCTCCAGCACGGCTGTGAGAGTGATGAACGACGATGTGGGGGAACAGGTGCTTCCAAAAGACGGAACAATAACCTCAAAAACTGAAGGCGAAGAAACGAGGTCGAAGTTTTTATGTGGAAAGTTTCCGACAGCTCCGTTAAAACTCTAAACCTCTGCAGAGCCCGTCTGTGATTGGACGAAACTCGTGGCGGTTTCTGACTCTTACTTGGACTTGTTGATGGTGCGTTTGAGTTTCTTCTCCAGCTGCTTCATGCGGCCGATCGCCGCCGTGTATTTGGCCGCCGTCTCTTTGTGCAGGAGCTCGCTTCTCGTCTTTGTGTTCTCCGCCTCCATCACCTGAAACAGCCAATCAGAGAGCAACAGGGGAAAAATCATCTTTTGTTTTTAACTTGGACAACATGAGGAGAAAAGACAGGAAGTAAAGAGACGAGGGAGAGGGAGAAGAAGGAGGTGGAAGAAGGAAAGGAAAGATGGAGGAGGAAGAGGAAAGGAGCCTGGGAAAGAGTGAGGAGGAGACAAAGAAGGAAGGAACAGATGAAATGTGTCTCCCCGTCCTCACCCGCTGCGTGGCGTGGTTCAGCATCTCCTGCCAGGCCGAGTCGAACTGTCGGTTATCCTCCTCCAGCAGCCGCTGCTCAGCCAGAGAGATGGTCTCCTTCGCCGCCCGCAGCACCTCAGTGGCTCTCTGGAAGTCCTGAGTGGCCTTCTGGGCCTCCAGCTGGGCCTGGACCACACACAGAGACACAGACGGAGAGGGATTTATCATCCACCCTGAGCTAAAGTCTTAAACAGTAGCGCATGTTCAGGAACTGACCCTGAGACCGGTCTGAATTCCTCACTTTGTGTTCTGATGTGTGAAGAGGTTCACGTCTCACCTTCCTTCACTGTTTCTCTTCTCAGAAACCGTCGACCTTCACTCAGCAACAGTTAATCTCCTCTTTCAACAAGTTTAATGAATCAAACCTCCTCCTCAGAGTTTCTGCTCAGTGAAAGCTTCGTTACTGAATCATGATTATAAAATCTCCCGTCTCTCCGCCTTTGTTTGGTTTGATTCTCCTCAAAGTGTGTCAGGGCCGCAGACGACTTGATTTCATAAAGCATCGCTCGCCGTCGACCGTCACCATCTTTGAGGAGGACGAGGTCACAGGAGACGCTGAGTAATGTCAGTACGTCTTTCTTCAGTCTCAGTCTCCACTTCACCGCTGAAAATCAATCAGCTCTGAAGTCTGAAAAAGTTGGACTTTGTTGTTTCGTCGTACAGGAAACACGTCGAGTCATCGTTAGCGTGTTGCTACCACCCAGCTTTCTCTCTCATCACTCTGCCGTCTGTAATACTGGATTCTGATTGGTCCAAACCCCAAAGTAATGGTTATAATTCTGAAAACACCACATGTCACATCCAAGAATCAACCACTGCCTGTTGACACTGTGGCAAAAACATGACTTTCTGTTAGCTTGCTAAACTTGTAAGCGAAATAACAAGAAATCAGAAATTTGGGTCCCGTCCTGCAATCCGGACACAGACAGCATCTCTGAGCAGCTGATCCCCATAAAGAAACTTTAAACAACAGAGGATGGAGGAAACAGCATCGATGTCCAGAGCTTCTGAGACTTTTGACTCATTTCTGTTCAAAGGCGTGTCGCAACGACTTCCTGTTATAGCGTCTTCCTGAGCAGCAACGAGATCTTGTGCTCCTACTGGACCTAATTTGCATTTCCATTACAGGATGTTGTCATCTTAGGATTGCTGTAGCTACACCTCACCATCCAAAAATCTCTGAGAGGCGAAGTTTGAGACTCGCGTTCGCAGAGCTGAGGACAACGTGCCTTTTTTAGATTTGTCAACGTGAAAGACCTGCGACAAGGCGAGACAAGTTTTTAAACGACGTCTGGACTCATGGATACATCCAGTGCAAGTACTCAAAGCTTGTATGTGGCGCTGATCGCCTGGTGACATCATAATGTAGAGCTGTGTGTCGTCTGCATGCAGATGTTTTCTATGCAGCACAGTGGAGGGGGGGGGGCATCATTTTTCCTTTGATTGAAGGATGGGACATCAAACAGCAGCTGGTTCTAAAACTTCTGAACAGCTTTTTGTCTCACTTCAAGGGCTGCCAAGATTAGTCGACTAGTCACAATGACGTCGACGATCAAAATCATCGGCGACTTATTTAATAATCGACGTCGTCGTTTTAATATTTTTTTAAACTTTATTTTTCCCTCCAAACTGCCGCTGTACTTTCACCTGTCTCGTCTGCCGTTCTGTCCTTGACGCATACGCGCAGAAGTGGTAACCAGGGTAACCCGTGATGTCACCGGAAAAGTTACGCCCAACAGTATCATGGCTAGCCGGCAACAGAGCTGGAAAGTTTGGGAGCATTTTTCCAAAATAAAGGAGAAAAGTGTGCAATGCAAAATCTGCAAAGCAGAAATGTCCTTCCATGACAGAACGACGGCGATGCACGAGCATCTGAAAAGACAGCACGCCGTGGCTGATTTATTTTCTGACGAAGAATGACAATCTCGGTAAGCTAACTGGCTAGTTGGCTGCTAACATTAACGTCAACAGGGAGCTACCTACTTAATAGCGATGTCATGTTTGAACAGAAAATTGGTACATTAAAAAAATGTCAGAAATGCTGCTACAAGCTGCAAAGTTCATTAAAAGCTGAATGAACTATGATATTAACTGTCTTCATTTTTAGTTAGTACATACCTTAAACACTTGAAGCTGGAAGCTAATGATGTTAGCTGTATGCTGGTGCAATGAGCTGCAATTTATGTCCTCTTTGAACCTTTTTCAGATCCAACACTGTAAAATGTAAAATCTTGCAGTTTTTCAACTGGTCTTAAAATTTTGATCAGGTGTGTGTGACTGTCATGAAAGTAACGCCTCAGTCGCCTGTGGAAAGCTGCCAGAGAGGCGCTTTTAAAGGACTGCTGATGCTGCTCGGATCAACATTTTGCACCTTAAAGAAACATGAAGCTGTACTTTGAAAACGGCGTGTTTGCGTACGCGTGAATCAATCCTGTCAGCAGCGATAAGCTCATCCTTCCCTCTCTCTGAAGCGTGAGCTGAGACCAGCTCAGCCTGTGCTGCTGACTGTCACCAAAATAACATGTTTTTATTCCTGTGTGTGTGAAAATACTACATACAGTCTGAATGTGATGAATCATCGCTGCAGTAAATCCCAGCTCCACGCTCAGAGCCAGAGGAGGATCCCTGAAGCCGTGTGAAGTTCTGGAGCGAACACCTCGACTCGGAGGAAACTCGACAAAAAGAGTGGGAGGGAACAGAAAGCGAGGAGGACACGGTGGGAAACTTAGTGAATATTAAATCAGGAGAAGACTCTCCTGACCCACTTCATGCTCACTGAGGCACAGAACAAACTACGGCTCCCTCTTCACTTTCAGAAACGTGGGTACGTTTTTTATTACCCCCCTCACAAAATCAGCTGAGACAGATCCTCTACATGACGTCTTTATTCCAGCTTTAGAGCGAGAACGAGGACTTCTGCAGATATGACACATGACAGCTCGATTAAACTCATGTGATCCGGTCACTCACGATGCAGATCATCAAATAACTCTCACCAAACAGCAACCCTCCGTCTGCTCCACACAAACTAGTTCTTCCTCCTCGAGGAACGTTTTTGATAAAAATCAAAATGCAGGTTTAAAACTGGAGCCAGTTCTCTGCACAGCTTCATTTCTATGGAGTTAAATTAGTGCCAAAACCTCACCAACACAAAACAAAATTCACAACTAATGTATTTAGTTTGATTCATGAAAAAAATGTCTCTCCAACAAATACATCTTGATTCACAAATACAGAAAAATGTATTTTCACTGAAATGAAAATATCCTTGAGGCGCAAAAATAAAATCTTTCAAGTACAAAAAAAAAAATATTGCTCAAGATTTAATTTTTTCTTCTCAAGTTAAAAAAAAATCTGCAAGTAGGAGAAACAGTTTTGACATGATTCTACCACGTCATGTGACTTTTGGCAGTAACTTTCCACCGTTCTGATCCGCATCCGCAGGACTTAGATTTATTCATGAACGCCAGCACACGACTGCGCCACAACAGCAGGTGTCACTGTTGATGCTGTTAAAGACCATAGATCTACATCATAGATACGGCGAGGAGCCCAGGAAAGAGGACAGCATCACTCGCCCTGGACCGCGCAAAATCACGGTCCCAAACTCACCTGTTGGCTGCTCATGCTGCCGTGATTTTGCGCGGTCCAGGGCATTCATGAATAAATTTAAGTCCTGTGGAAGCAGATCAGAACGGCGGAAAGTTACTGCCAAAAGTCACATGACGTGGTAGAATTAGGGACGAGTGGGTACACCATTATCCGTATCCGTATCCGTACTCGTAGGGGGCGGGACATAAACCAGAAGTGGGCGTGTTTTGTACACAAATGGGTGGGACTTAAATCTGAACATTATTTTAAGTCTGAAACTGGCAAGAATTGATTTGAAATGGTTATATTTATTTTTTATTTGAATGAAAAAAACAGCCTCAAAAGAGATTCAAACTATCGTTGTTCATCACAATAGTAAAGGAACTTTTTACAGAACTTTTTTTTTTTTTTTTAAATCAGATTAATATTTTTAATATTTGTCACAACAGGCTCAGAAATGAGACTCATATTTGTTGATAACCGTATTCAAACTATTTACGGAACATATTTTTTTTACTGTTGTCATAACTGGCTCAAAAATGAGAGGTTTTTTTTATCACAATAAAGGAACTATTTACAGAACAGGTTTTCATAGAATCAAAAACATTAATTTTTGAAGTGCATGAATAAATACAACGCATGCAGTTTGAAATTATAAATAAAACAGCCTCAAGAGAGATTCAAACTATTGTTTTTTTTATCACGTTTTCAGCCCCGTCTTGTCACATGCATCGCGTATGACAGGAAATAAGTTGAAGAAGTGACTTTAAATACCAAACAAACCTCAATAGAGACGAGCAGAAGAAAACTGAGTGAGTAGTACAGAGATTAGAGCAACGTAAACTACAGTCAACTCAAGCAAGCAAGAGAAGCAGTCGCTGTCACTCGCTGCCTGTCTGTGTGTGTGTGAAAGAGGAGAGCAGGCACCTCCTCGCTGCAGCATGTGGGTGCAGGGAGGGGGGTGTGCTGTGTGTGACCGGCCAATCACAGAGCAGGAAGAGTGAAGACAGTAGTTGTTGCTACCCGATGAGGATTCTTTTAGCACAGATACGAATAATCCTAAAAAAAACTCGTGTTGTGCTCGGACTCGGCAAAAATGCATTATCCGTAACGAGTACTCGTTTGAAACGAATATCCGGCTCATCCCTAGGTAGAATCATGTCAAAATTGTTTCTCCTACTTGCAGATTTCTTTTAACTCGAGAAGAAATATTCAATCTTGAACAATATTTTTTTTGTACTTGAAAGATTTTATTTTTGCGCCTCAAGGATATTTTCATTTCAGTGAAAATACATTTTTCTGTATTTGTTGGAGAGACATTTTTTTTTCATTAATCAAACTAAATACATTAGTTGTGAATTATGTTTTGCTTTTGCAAATCACACTAAGTTTGTTTGTGAATCAAACACAGTTTTTGTGTTTGTGAGGTTTTGGCACTAATTTACCTCCGTACATTTCAGCCTTGTTTTTCATTTAAAGCGTTTATTCCAGTGTAGTTGCTAACATATGACATGCATGAAGAAGTCATGTAACTCTGCTCATGTACACACTTCTGTTCTGTTATTTCTGAGCCATGGATCGATGGATAAGCATGTTTTCCATTCATCTCGTTAATGCATCTTAACTTCCAGGAACGTGAACTATTTCCCAAACGTGCATTCAGCAGTGTGACTCTGCACATGATCCAGTATCTGTCTCTGTCTCCTGTGTGGACCTCCAGTCTGCAGAGTCTGTGACATCACCGCACGCTGGCTGTAATCTGATTAGAGCCGGCCCCCGTCCTGCCAGCGCAGCAGCAGTGAGCGAACAGCCTCGGCCTTGTTGCCGTCATGTGTCCGGCTCGGCATTTCACGCCACATATGGATGCACATGCTGACTGCACATGCAGGTCGCTGTGTCGGCTTCTCCTCACACTCTGCAGGTTTTCAAACTTCCGTCATGTTTCCAAACTCTTCCTCACTCGAACACAAAGTTTAAAAAAGAGAAAAATCTCTTTTTTTTTGTTCTCATGATGATCGTTCTCACGAGTTTCACACCTCTCTTTGTCTCTCGTCACGTTGTTAAAGAGCAGCTCGTCCCACACACACTCACTCATCCTCCTCTTCCTCCTCTTCCTCCTTTAAGGATGAACTTCTTCCAAAAGTTGTTGATCTCTCCGTTTAAACTTGTCCTCTTTTGCTTTGATCATTTATTTCTCCTCCTTTCCTTCTTGTTTCTGCTCTTTCAAATCTTTTTACTTCCTTCTTTGATTATTTTCCTCGTCTGTACTTGCTCTCCTTCTTCAGTATTTTTCTTTATCTCCTTCTTTTACCACTTTCTTCTTCTTCCTTGTCCTTTTTCTACTTCCTTTCTGTCTTTCTTCTCTCTTCCTCCTCTCTTTCTGTATTTGTGTTTATTTTCCTCTGACAGTCGAGCGTTAGTTTTACTCCTTTAGTTTCATGAAATATAAATAAATCCACATCAGATCGAGCGTGAAGTCAAGTTAGAAACAAACTTTCTTCTTTATTTGCCCCAGTTTCTGTTTCTCTGCTTTCGTACGTCGCTGCAGGGAGCGAAGACGGCAGTGATGTCATCGTTCATCTGCTGCTCAGAGACGGAGGAGATGAAGAAGGTAGATAAATAAAAGATGGAGACGTCTGTTAGAGGATGAACGTGAAAACGTCTGACTCATTCTGACGACGCTGAAAGCTGCGTCGTCTCTCGGTTTGACGTTTCGGACGTGTTGGTTTCTGGAGCAGGAAGTGAGCGTGTTTGGACAGGAGGACGGAGACGGCGAGAGGTCGGCGAAGTGTCCAAACCGTCTGTTTGCTTCTGATGAGATCAGATTAATTAGATCGACTTCATCAATCACAGAAAACGTGTCCGACGACTGTTGGATGATTAATAATTCAGAGTGTCATGGCGGGCAGGCTCAGCGTGTTCGACAGCTTCACAGAAAGAGGAGAACGCTTCGGTTTAACACAGGACGAAAAAACCTTCTCAGCCTCCTTTTCTGTCAGCGTCTCCTCCAGTACCTCTCTTATCTCTAACCTTCTCTCTCTCTCTCTCTCTCTCTCTTTCCGTTTCTATCTTTATACATCTGTCTCCTTCCATCAGCTCTCCCTCCTCTGGTCTCTCTCTCTCCTCTCTCTCCTTCCTCCCTCTCCTCCACATCTGTCACTTTCGATATCCGACTTAATCTTTCCTGCCTCTGCCTCGGCGTTTGCTTCTTTACGTCTCTCTCCCTCCTTCATCCTTCCTGCATCCTTCCTTCGTTTCCTTCCATACCGCTCTCCATCCTCGGCGTCGGCTCAGCCGCTTCATGTTTTAATCACACCACATGAGGCCCATCAAATTTTCAGGGCGGCTTTTCTCCAGAGGGAGGACGATGTGTAAGTAAAGCAGAGGTTCAGAAACCGAGCTGACGTGTCCTCCGGTCTGTCTGTGTGTCTGTGGGAGACGCAGCCTCAATTATTCAGGAGACGTTAAAAACTTGTGAGAAGATGTTTGTTAAGAGACGGAAGAAGACAGAGAAGAAGAGGAGAAAGCGGTGGATTTCTTAGTCAAACAATCGGAGAGAGGTCTGATGAAAAATTAAGATTCGAGGGATTCGGGGCAGAAACTGTACGAACTGAGCGAGTTGATTACAGTGACCCCTGTGGTCAGAACTGGTAGTGCTGTTTCCAGGATAAAAACTCTGTTTTCCCATGAGCACCATCACCCACTGTCATAAGGACTCTTACCATGATGTGTATTTGTTTTGTACGATACTACTTTTCTTTGTTCAAGAAAACTTTTCCCAGAATGCAAAGCGACGAGGTAATGTGTTTATTTAGTTACACAGAGCTTCTGTTCTTCAAATAGTCTCACTTTTATGTATCTGTTTGTTCATAATCCACGATTTAAAATGAGATTATCAGCACCTGTTACATCTGAATGTTATTTAGCCGTAGCGTTAGCCGCATGCACGGCTGTCAACAATTGACAAATTAACTACTTGCACCATTAAAGCGAGGCGGGTGCAGAACGTCATGTGTCGGGAGAACTTCCTGGAAAACCCTGATCTAGCGAATTCCAACTGTGGTTGTGTCCTCTGTGTCTCCTAAACCCAGTCACGCAAACCGATAATCTACTTTATCACCATCAGTTCAAGCAGTCTGTTTACATCACTGATGGATGGACGGGCACATGGACCAAGGTCAAGCTCCGGTCGTGAGAAATGAAGCCGCAAGGATTCAAGATTCCACTTGAGGAAACACCAGAAACCACAACATGCTCTGAAACACTTCATAAGACTGAGTGTTCGCGGTCGAGTCAACAGCAGCAAACACAGCAAGTGTGACGGTTCTCACTGGTTTATCTCCCATCTTGTTTTGTTGGAAACCAGTTAAAGGCCCATCTCAGGTCAGATCGGAGAACCTCTCTCTCTCTCTCTCTCTCTCTCTTCCTGAAATCTTCTGACTGAACCGACCCAACAACACGACACAGCCGTCACAAACAGCGATGTTCATGTGATCATTACATCAGCAGCCATATCCTGTCCCAGATCCAGATCCAGATCCAGATCCTCAATATGGCTGATCAAAGACTCTGCGCTGACCTTTAAAGTGAGGACACACGAAGGTTTCTCCTTCATTCATCGGAGGAGGAATCTGTTTGTCGGCCATGATTATTCCAAACGAAGGGCATATGAGGATTCAGGGAGACGGTGTGTTTCCTCGGCGACCTGATTCGACTAATTGTCCAGGAAATTCGGTTACCTCTATCTGGGTTTGATCGCAATGCGGCGTGGTAAACATGTTGTCCTTTCTGTCCCCGTGTGTCCGACTGACCTCGGCCTGCAGGAACCTGCTGTTTGAAGTTTATCCCCGGAGAGAGGTGGGCGCTCCGACTGGCCTAGATTCACAGGGAGAGAAGTCTGAGCCTGTGATGCAGGCGTCACGCTCTTTAATAGACAAATTAACCCAGATACATCCAGGCTCAGCAGCAGGAGTTCAAAGCAGAGCGGGAACAAGGACTCGCTTTTCAGTCAGCGACACGTCTTTAGATCCCTCTCTAACGACGACAAACCTTCAGCATGAAGCTCCATCTTACAGACGCACGTTTTATTAATTCAAACGCTCAAATCTCTCAGGGAACATTGGATACAGGTAACTCTAGACTTTCTCTTCTTTATATTTCGTGTCTCTTGAAATGCTCATCCTTACTTCCCCAAAATGTAGGTGTGTCACCGCTCGATGATCTAATACAGGACACATTTCAGAGACGCTCTTCAGACGATAAACTGATGAAACTCATGTTTTCAAAACCTCCAACGATCAGGAGTTTAAAATCTACTCAACACATTAATGTCGATACTGATCCAAGTAGAGCGAGGGAGGCAGACGGTTTCCTTTCTTATGCAAGTCAGTAAAAACACACACACACACACAGGAACAAACATTGTTGCACCAAGTAATGTTGAGTCATTGTCAAACGTACAAAAGGAAACTTCCACCCAACCACAAAACTCCTGTCAGAGCTGCTCTGCAGGCCAGCCTGCCAGCTGCGTTACGCAACAGCTTTCAATGACTGTGGCATCAAAACACTCAACACACACACTCACACACACACATACACACAGTGTGTCCTTGCTGTTCCAAACAAACCAGATGGCTTTGACCTTGGCGCAGCTCTCTGCCTCTCTTACAAATCCTTCATCTTTGACTCCATCCATCTATCCACCAATCCTTTCTTCTCCGTCCATCATCAGCATTCCCCGTGGCTAATGTGTGTATATGTGTGTGTGTGTGATGTGCACTGCATGCCAAAATGCTTCAGCTCCAGCAGGGAGAAGAGATAAACAGAGAGAGAGAGAGAGAGAGAGAGAGAGAGAGAGGAATGACTGAAGGGGGAAGAAAAGTTTGGATCACTTGTGTTCAGAAACAGAAGTAACACCACGACAGGATAATCCCACAGTCACACCCAGAAACCTGTCAACCAGCTCCTCGGATCATCTGTTTACGTCTTTACATCATCATGTTTCCTTTTGTTTTCACGCCGTCTCTCAAATTTGAGTCTGAAAGTGGCGAGACAGCCGAGACGCTATGATCCAAATCTCTGGAGCTGAACTGAAGCTTCTTTTACTGGTCACGGTTCAGACGATCATTTACCTTCATAAACTGAGCAGAACATAAAGTTAGCATTAGCACCCTGTGGATAAAATGTATGACGTGTGATTCCTGCCACTAAAAACTGAACTTCAGTCATTATCTGGAGTTTGAAAAGCATGAACTGAAACCAACTGAATTTATTTACTTTGAGATTTCTTCGAAAACACAAAATATCAGTTCAGCCGTTGGATCATCTCGAGCACGGATTCACAGAGGTCCTCTTCATGTCTGCAAAAACTGAAGTTTCAAGCAAACCTGGTTCTTCAGGCGTCATGGAAACAGCGATACCTCAGCTCGCTCCACTCAGGTGAGGAGTTCAGCCACAGACTGTTAAAGCAGTTTTCTGTGGTCGTGTCACGCTGAACTGAAATTGAATTTTGTATTATTGAATTTAAGGAATGAAGAGAGTTGAATTTTCAAGTAGGGATTCAACCTCTCCATGGGAATTTTCGGAAATTAATGGGAATTAACAGGAATTTTCTGTAAATTTTTGGTCATTTAAATTAACTGAATTTACCTGGTTATATACACCTATAAATAAATATGTGCTCCACAGCGCCACCTAGTGAGTTTAAACTGCAGCTCCCTGAGGATAATTTGAGCTATGGGCCTGAATTTGTTGTGCAGAACTATCACACCAAGATCTACAAAAAAGTATACCTTACCTCCATGGTGAACTCCAAACAGGAAGTTCAGAGACTGGAGTTAAGTGTCCAATTTTGCTAATTTATAGGCTACTTATTTGATCGAGCTTGTCCCAGAGTTCTTGTTTTTTTTGGATCATCTTAATATTTTTTGTGTGTTTCCTAAAAACACAGTGATGATAAAAAGTTATCAAAGGATTTTTCGTAACTCAGCCCTTCATTAAGTATCACCGACGGGTGAACAGGTGCGAGGTTCCGCTTTAATTACTGCTGTTGTTGCTATTTTTTTCATATTGTTTTATTTTAAAACTTTAGCTTCCTAAAGTCAAACCGACACTTCAAGAGATTAAAGAAGTTTTTAAAAAAAGGGCGGGATTAAAACAGGTTAAGAGCAACTTATCAGTGAGGCTGAGACTGATCCACTCAGATGTGACGTTGATGAGGTCCATAAAAACTGTGGCTTTGGGATGTTTCCACTTGGTTTAACTTCAAACGCTGCAAAAACTGAAATCCAAGCAAGTTTTCATGTCTTATTTCCATTATTAACATAATTTCAGTACGATTAAATTCTGCACAGCATTCATCAGATCTCAGCCTAAACCCTGGATTGCTCTCAGAGTCACCACAGCTTCCTGTTCCCCTATCTGCTCATCAGGCACCTTTTGATTTTTAGGAGAGGATTTATGGGTGAAGTGAAACCATGTCTCTGTTAACCTCTCTCTCTCTCTCTCCCTCCATCGCTCTCATCTTCCCACCTAAGCTTCATCAGATCTTCCTCTCTAAATCCAGCGTATCATCGTCTGAACAGCCGGGATTACTCCACTATCTTTCTCTCGCTAATCCTCCGACATCTGTTCAAACTCAGGCCAATGTCACGGTCATCTGAAGACAAGCAGGGGAGGGGGTGAGTTTAATAAATCTCTGCAAAATGTGATCTTTTTGATCCTTTAAATGCTGAAACATCCTCTCCATAACAAACTCATCCCCTCCCCTGGTCGTCCAATCCAGTGGATCATGTGATTCCACCTTCAGGCAGTACTTCCTCCAGAGCCCTCTGAGCAGTGAGGAACATCCTAAACCTCTCCTGACCTCATTTCCTCCTCCAGCCCTGCGGAGTCCTGTGAGGTCAAGTGGAATAAAAAAGGAGTTCTTGCATATTTCATATTCTCCTGCAGCGGATTAAACTTAAGCTACACAGGTCTGCAGGAGTCAGCACTTAGAATGTGCCTCTCTGGATCTGAATCCACTCAGGCGAGCTCATCGAGAAACTTTTCTGCCCCGTCACCCTGACCCACTTCATACGCGAGGGTTCGGGGCCAGCCGTGAGCGCAGCCTGACAAACTCTCAGGGAAATTAAAGTGAACATGTCGAGCTCAGAGCTTTTAACGTCAAAACCTGGAGACGAAGTTCCACCGCAGCGGCAACAACCTCCAACGTGCATGCAGAAAAGCCCACGTGCAAGAGCAAGGTGATTAACCATTGATGACTTCTTGACGACTGTAGTTGCTGGTTGCGCCTGTTCTGATGATACTTTCTGCAGATCTCAGGGGAGCTCCAGGTAAATCTTTCTGTTCTCCTGCATAAACCCTGAATCATGACTCATTAGCTGAAAACCCAGATGCCTGATATGCAAATCCAGATTACCCAACATTCTAATGGCTTCAGGTCTGGGTTTTATCAGGAGTCAGGGTCAAACAGAGCCATTTGTCTCTGCTCCGGGCGCTGCTTATCTACGAGCACAAACGATGCGTTTCTTATCGAGGTGAGAGGGACGGAGGCAGCACAGGAGGGAGGAAAGCTGAATACCAGTGTGTGTGTGTGTGGGGGGGGGGGGGGGGGGGGGGTTGGGGGAGCAGCAAATGCTTGATGTTGAAATGCTGAGCCCTAACCCTGACCCCTTATGACAACATCAGGTGTTTGTTGTCTTTCCCTAACCCCTTATGACATCATCAGCTGTGTTTTCTAACCCTAACCCCTTATGACATCATCAGCTGTGTGTTGCCTAACCCTAACCCCTTATAAAACACAAACAAAGCCACTTTAAAATACTACATATTAACCCTGTTAACAGCCTCACTGTTAAGTTTTCATATAATGATATCATGTGAATCTTTTGCAAAACCAACACTGAAACAATTGCTCAACTTTTCTTTTCCATTTGAATGCGATTTGTCCAAAATTTTCTGGAAAGACACTGAATCTCAGTTTTTCTCAGCTGTTAATTGTGTATATTCTCTTAAACTCAAAGACGTTGTTTGTTACTATGGCAATAAGGAAAACATTGCTTTTGAAAATGTCATTAATTAAACTACACGCCAAGTTTTTCATTCACGAACAGAAATTCGAAAAGTCACATCCAAAGTTTTCAATTTTTCAATCAGAAATCAAGTCTCTTATGAAATCTCTTCTTTTAATCAATGACCAAAAATGCATCAAATTCATGAACTATTTTCCCTTTAGGTAAATAATTTACATTCATGAATTTCTTTTTTTTTATTTTATTTATTTAAATTCTGTTGAGTGTATTTACTTTGTATATGTTTCAGCTGTTGTTCTGTCTCCTGTATATATTCCATGTTTTTCTTACTATTTAATTTGTCCTCATTTCATAAACTACATGTGCTACTGTCTTCAACTTCCTGTATATGAACACCAATATTGTTTAATAAATAAATAAATAAATAACCCCTTATGACATCACTAGCTGTGTGGTTTCCATGGTGACACATCATCTCTATTTGCTTTATTGGCCAAAAAAAAGGTAATAATCCTAAATATTTTAAAAAGTACTCGGGGAAGGTCAGAGAAGAGATAAAGCACACTTCTCCTGTGGTTTTTACGCCATGAACGATGAAAATCAATGAAAGTTATCAGGCTGAGAAAAGCAACAAAAAAAGTAAACTGATTTCTATACAAAATGCTGTTACTTTATTTCAGCGAGGTTCAAAGACTGAAAATATCTGTATTAGAAACTTTTCAAGACTCAGTTCACCAGATTATTGACAGCTTACGTTGAGAACATTGGGAGTTTTGTTCCAGCAGCTTCCAAAGTGCAGAGTTGATGTTTTTAAAATGTGATCTTTGCAGCTGTGAGCCTTCAACCCAGCGCCCGACTCAGCCAGCGAGCCTCTGCTGTAAAAGCTTTGATGCAAGATGAGTGGAGGGAATTAGACAGATATCTGATAAACACTGCTCTGCAGTCTGAAGCTGTCAGAGAGAGGGGAAAGACAAAGAGAGAGAGAGAGGGAGAGAGGGAGAGTGATTATGGGGGAGGCAGGAGAGAGATGTGAAAGGCCGGCTTACTGAGGCTGACATTTATTCTTCTCTGTTGATACAAAGCGTAACAAAGACTGACTCTGCCCTCTGAGGCGCTCGTACAGTGAGCTCTGACAGAAACAACAGAGGAATATTTTATATTAGCCTCCAGATTCATCCATGAGGAGAAACTGGGTTTCAAAGACACTGGTTTCACTGAGGAAACCTGGATTTGGGAACAGGTGAGGTCCCTAACACAAATATCCAATCAGCCAATCAGATGGCAGCAGCTCTGCAGCTTTCAGTCATGTAGACATGTAGAAGACGAGCTAAAGTTCAAACTGAGCATCAGGATGGAGAAGGAAGCTAGAGTCAGGGACTTTGAAGGTGGTACAGATGGTGGTCTGAGTATTTGACAGACCGGACCCCTCCTGTCAGGTTAGAACAGGAAACTGAGGCTACAGTCCACACGGGCTCACCAAAACTGCTGTTCAGCTGTATATCTTTCACAGGTTTTTAGCTAAATACAAACTCTGTTTGTTTCTGGGTCACTCACATTTCTGCCAACACCAGCACCATCCCCTGACCTTCCTCAAAATAAAAACATCTTCCTGCGCCTGGCCCAAATATCCCTCCACACGTGACAGCCACCCTGAGTTAGCTGAGATATAAAAAGTAGGTTATCTGCATGAGGACGCAGGCTTCAAACTTTAACTGTACGTGGTTATCTTTGTCAGAATGATGTTCTGTTAATCGAGTTTGTCCTGTCATGCATGGAGGGAAAGCAGAGACCAAAAGAGTCAAAAAATTCCCCTCACGTTTTTCCAAAGCAGAGGAGCGAGGGCAGAGTGACGCTCAAACTCTGCCCAAACCTTAACCTCCTACATTTTTAATGCATCCTCCCTCTTCAGTTTGTATCCTTCTCACTAACCCAGAATTACAACAGTAACACCAAACAGAGAAAGAAGCTGTGGAGAGGACTCTCCACAGCGGGTAGGACCGCAGGTGAGCTGACAGGTGGAGGGAAGTGGAACCATCACATCCTCAGCTCGGTTCTCCACAGACGACAGAAAAACGTGTCGTTCTTAGCAACCAAAGAGGCTCTTCTTACACGAACACAACAAGGATGGTGGTGAAATCTTCAGCCTGCATTCAGACCTGACTAAAGCTTCTGTGTGATCCTTGGATTTATTTATAGGAGCAGAAAACTCTTCGTACTCGGGTTAAAAAGGGACACGTAGCATGAAAGGGGAAGTCAAACTGCAGACTCACTTCACAGAAACTCTTTCATCACACTGTGGAAAATTACCCCTCACTTTCAAAGTGATCATTTATCTCCTTGAGACAGGATAAGGCCGCAGATCGCTCCTCCATATTAGCATTATCAGAGACTGAAGAGGGGAGAAGCTGCACAATGAGGTCTTTCAGAGTCTCAGTGGATCCCTGCACTTCCTGGCCGGGCT
Organism: Labroides dimidiatus; assembly: GCA_030710495.1. NCBI lineage: Eukaryota > Metazoa > Chordata > Actinopteri > Labriformes > Labridae > Labroides > Labroides dimidiatus. Next base: position 2,457,642 of record CM061148.1, read on the forward strand.
CTTACAGCTGTGTGAGTTCTCTTATCGGGAGGTGCAGGTGGCTGCTTCCTCCTTTATTTACACCGCGGTCACACACAAACAATCACACACTTGTGGTGTTGAAGCTACGATGAAAAGGGAACTGAGATGGAGGCCTGATACGTGCAGTTCCCATTCCTCAGCAGGTTAGGATCTTTGTTTTACAGAAGTGACTGAAAGCGCTTCAGTAATCGAACGCTTTCTCTTCAACAAGCGACGTATGAAAGAAGGTTAAAAGCCACTCAGTTCTTCCCATCCTCATTATCATCATCCTTTAATATTCCACATTTCATATTTAAAACCATCTCAGGTTTCCCTTCCTACCCCCTCAATGTTTCCTGACCTGAACTTGACCCAACGCTGCTCAAAAGCAAAAACATCTCGTCAGCTTCTGAACTGGAAAAATCCCCAAACAATCAAAAATACATGAGGAAGAATCAGGCTGTGCAAAGTTTAACTCTCTGAATAAGTCATTCACCAGTCTGTGTGTGAGAGGACTCGGTCCCAGCTGTGTGAGAAAACACATCCTGTCAAAGTATAACAATCGGTTTGGATTACTGAATGTTCAGAGATGAGAATTCCTTCACACTTTGATTCAAAGCAAAAGATTCAAGACTTAAGGAAGACAAGGGTTCAAAGAGTTAGGCCAACAAGAAACCAGCCACAGCTAGACCTGATGCTTAGACCTAACCCCATCCCTAAACCTAAGACCTAACCCTAATACCAAGACCTAATGCTAAGACCTAACCTTAATGCTAAGACCTAACCTTAATGCCAAGACCTAACCCTAAATGCTAAGACCTAACCTTAATGCTGAGACCTAACACTAATGCTAAGACCTAACCTTAATGCTAAGACCTAACCCTAATGCTAAGACCTAACGCTAAGACCTAACCTTAATGCAAAGACCTAACCCTAATGCTAAGACCTAACCCTAATGCTAAGACCTAACCCTAATGCTAAGACCTAACGCTAAGACCTAACCCTAACGCTAAGACCTAACCCTAAGACCTAACCCTAACCCTTAGAACTAACCCTAAGACCTAACCCTAACCCTAAGACCTAACCCTAACTCTCAGACCTAACCCTAATGCTAAGACCTAACCCTAACGCTAAGACCTAACCCTAATGCTAAGACCTAACACTAAGACCTAACCCTAATGCTAAGACCTAACCCTAACTCTAAAACCTGACCCTAAGACCTAACCCTAACCCTTAGATCTAACCCTAACTCTAAGACCGAACCCTAAAACCTAATCCTAACCATAAAACCTAACCCTAACTCTCCGACCTAACCCTTTCCCTAACCCTAAGACCAAACCCTAACCCTAAGACCTAACCCTAACCATCTTTCCAAAAAGAAAGACCAAACCTAAACAAACAGACAGCCGGATGTTTTAATCAACTTGGCACCCTATGGTCTGGATTTAAGCTGCCATTTGGCAACAGATTGGCTTAATACGTACATCTCGCATACATTACACTTTTTACAAATCACTATCTCTGAGTCTTTCTCAGATATACTGAAAAACGTTGTCACTGCAGACACATTGGCCCTTACCCAGACAAGAGCGTGCTGACCACAGTTTTTGCTTGTGTTATCACAACATACGTACCAATAAAAGTCTTTAGACCAAAATCCAAAAATGCATTTTTAGGCAATTTTAGCCAAACAATTTTCAGTGGCTGAATTTTTCATGCATCCCTAATTAATTTAATAATAACATTCAAAGAAAAACGTTTTAATCCAAATTACTTTATTTTAAGATAACAGCTCTAAAAGCTGCCCTTGTTTTTATCTTTTAATCATCACGTTTAGGTCTTTAACGTGCTCTGAGATGTGTCATTCGGAACATCCACCAAGATCGTCATTAAGGCAGTATGTAGATGTACTTTGGTACAAACCAATCAGAGACCAGTTCTAAAATAAACATGTCCTCAACTCCCATCCATAGATTACAATTACAGTTCATACAGACAGCATCATGGTTTCCTCCAAATACAATCAGCTATAACGAGTATTTGTGTCCATATCCATCAAGATTCAGTTGAAGGAAACAAAAAAGTACCAAATCAAATCAAAACTCTGTGCTTTCACAGTTTTAAAGTCCTTAATGTCAAACAAAGACCCTTCAGGACTTCACAGACAGTCTGAATCATGTAAGTCCACTGACCTGTCTGGCCAGCCTGCGAGCCTCCCAGTACGGCTTGGATTCCTCCACAGCCTTCCCGATCTTCTTCACCAGTTCGTCCAGCTTCACCGTGGCCTCCACGAGGACCGAGCGAAACTTCTGCCGAGCATCCTGAGAGAGACACAAAGAGACAGAGCGAGGGGCTTCATTTATTCATGTCAACATAACAAAACTCTGAGCGGACGATGTTTTGATTTCACTGTCAAATCTGAAAGTCCAGCCTTTAAATCATCTTTCCAATCATTGCTTCTGTTTCTTTAGACGAGGCCTTAAAGCGCTTCACCTCTGACCCATAACTCTCCAGCTGCTTGCTGAGTAAATGATCAGGGAAATGAAAGTGACACCACAGCGGCCTCTGTGATGACTCACACCTCTCAGGAACGTGAACCAGAAACCCCAGAGGTTAAAGAGCAGGGGAGAGCATCCACGCCACGCCACGGATAGAGACGAAACAGAGAACATCTGATGAGAAGTGAATATGTTTGTAACCTCGAGTGAACTGGTGAGACTGTTTACTGGTGCTGCTCCTCAAAGGGGCATTTTTTGCAACAGATAAACGCTCAGCTCAGAAATTACATCAGAGTTGTCTTCTTGGCATCGAAGAGAAAAACAAGTCAGAAGCTTCACAGAGATTCTCTTCTTTCTAAGCAGAGTCAGTTACATAAGTTTGGACGGGGATTATGAACATTCGATCATCTTAATTCAGCTTTAGCATCGATAAATCTGCATCTACTCACATGCAATCAAGTTCTGCAAGAGTCGATCAACACATGTATCGTCCTGCAGAAAGAGCTGACAAAGCAAAAACCCAGACCAGGACTGAAGCCTGGCAGATTAGGTAATCTATTTTGGATGTGGATTGGATCAAAGGCTGAATTAAAGTCCTGATAAATAATATTTCAAAAGAGGCCAGATAAAGAGGAACTCTTTTCTTGGTGTGTGAGTTCGTGGACCTGAAACGCAGAAGGACTCAAAAGTATAAACCAAACCTTGGACCAGTTCATCTGAAGACTTTGATCAGAATAAAACTCTGACTGAAATCTAAACCAGACCAAGACCTGGTGTTGTTTTTCCTCTAATGAAACCTGATTGAAATCTACTGGTAGATGTTTTTCAGATCCTAGATCCAAGTCTTTTGTGACTCGAGATCACATGACGACACGTTGAAGCAACTTGGGGGCACAGAACTGGTCAAAGAATGAAACAAGGGTGCTTTTGAATGTTCACAGGCAAAAACAATGATCTCTCTCACTGAGCAGTCAGCCTCTTGTCCCAAATAGCTAAACCACGCCGTTTACACGCCGCTTCGTTAAGAAAAAGATGACGATGACAGCTACTTATCTATTCAACAGACGCTTTTACTCTTTGCAATGATGTGACGCAGCTAAGAGTACGATCCGTGCTTCAAGCATGTTAACACCACATCAGATCGTAAACCGTGAGAACAGATGACGCAGAACTTTCTAATCCAACTTTCTAGAGCTACAAAAAGGGGTCAGGTTAAGTCATCTACTGTCTCTACAAACATTAGATAAAGTGATCTGATGAAGACGTGAGTTCGTCAGACGTTTCAGCTGATTTAAACCGTCTTGACGTGCAGAGAGTTGTCCTGTCGGTCTTGAACGTCACACTGAGAACACAAAGTAGAGAAGGTGAGTCGGTGGAAGACCGAGACACTTCTTTCCAAATGTGCCAGATCGGACCAGTACGATAGGAGCCAGGTGTTTCTGTGAGACACTTTCAGATCAGATCATTCTTCCCTTTAGAGGTGGTGCATGTAAACAGCGACGATGATTCTATTAATAGAAAACATGAGGAAAACAAGACCATGTGGGTGAAAATGCTGATTTTCAGCCGTCACAGTTTGTGGAAAATCTTAAATCGTTCCACATCATCAGATCACCTCAGCATCTTTGTTTCATGTGAAACCCATCGGCTGTTGGATGACGTCACACAGACTATACGAAGCTGAACATTAAACCGTTTGTGATGAATCATTCTATGGAATAAAAATAGATTTAGATATAGTCCCGACTGCATCCTCCTGTCCGTCCTCTGCTCTCTGCCTCTCTGTCTCTGCTGTGATGCAGACTGCAGTGCAGAGTCTCTGTCCTCTCTCTACCCTATGACGCACTTCACCTTGTCAACCCGTTAGCGCCCCTGAGCCATTACGCTCCCTGTTTATGCGCTACAGTTAATAGAATTTGCATCACAGATACGAGGCAGCATCGTAACTCCAGTCAGCTTCCTGTTTGTCTCATCAGCACCACGAATGGGAAGTTTGGAACGATTTCAGAGAGAGAGACAGAGAGAGAGACGGATCCTGGCAGCCAATCAGAGAAAGGATCAAAGTGTTTTTATGTAACACGCATCCGTCCACCATCTGTATCCTTTACTGAGACACCAAAACACTGAAACCTTTGACTTCACTCCCTCCACTCTTTGGAGCCGAGACTCAGCGTCCATGATTTCCACAAAGAATGTCAGAGGACAGATTCCGTTTGGTCGTATCTGCATCCATATTTAACACTGAGTGTAAATAGGCATTAAAGCAGACTCGGGTCCAGAGAAGTCTCTTCGGTTTCTGGATCAGGTTTACATCTGGTTTCAGTTTGAATCTGTGGATAAGGTGCTGAACTGGGTTTCCAAGAGCCAATGCAGTGATCTCCACTACAGAGCCATGTCTGTTTATATTAATGCAGTGACCTCCACTACAGAGTCATGTCTGTTTGTTAATGCATTGACCTCCACTACAGAGTCACGTCTGTTTATATTAATGCAGTGACCTCCACTACAGAGTCACGTCTGTTTATATTAATGCAGTGACCTCCACTACAGAGTCACGTCTGTTTATATTAATGCAGTGACCTCCACTACAGAGTCACGTCTGTTTATATTAATGCAGTGACCTCCACTACAGAGTCACGTCTGTTTATATTAATGCAGTGATCTCCACTACAGAGTCACGTCTGTTTATATTAATGCAGTGACCTCCACTACAGAGTCACGTCTGTTTATATTAATGCAGTGACCTCCACTACAGAGTCACGTCTGTTTATATTAATGCAGTGATCTCCACTACAGAGTCACGTCTGTTTATATTAATGCAGTGACCTCCACTACAGAGTCATGTCTGTTTATATTAATGCAGTGACCTTCACTAGAGAGTCATGTCTGTTTATATTAATGCAGTGACCTCCACTACAGAGTCACGTCTGTTTATATTAATGCAGTGACCTCCACTACAGAGTCACGTCTGTTTATATTAATGCAGTGATCTCCACTACAGAGTCACGTCTGTTTATATTAATGCAGTGACCTCCACTACAGAGTCACGTCTGTTTATATTAATGCAGTGACCTCCACTACAGAGTCACGTCTGTTTATATTAATGCAGTGACCTCCACTACAGAGTCACGTCTGTTTATATTAATGCAGTGATCTCCACTACAGAGTCACGTCTGTTTATATTAATGCAGTGACCTCCACTACAGAGTCACGTCTGTTTATATTAATGCAGTGACCTCCACTACAGAGTCACGTCTGTTTATATTAATGCAGTGATCTCCACTACAGAGTCACGTCTGTTTATATTAATGCAGTGACCTCCACTACAGAGTCATGTCTGTTTATATTAATGCAGTGACCTTCACTAGAGAGTCATGTCTGTTTATATTAATGCAGTGACCTCCACTACAGAGTCACGTCTGTTTATATTAATGCAGTGATCTCCACTACAGAGTCACGTCTGTTTATATTAATGCAGTGACCTCCACTTCAGAGTCATGTCAGTTTATATTAATGCAGTGATCTCCACTACAGAGTCATGTCTGTTTATATTAATGCAGTGATCTCCACTACAGAGTCACGTCTGTTTATATCAATGCAGTGACCTCCACTACAGAGTCATGTCTGTTTATATTAATGCAGTGACCTTCACTAGAGAGTCATGTCTGTTTATATTAATGCAGTGACCTCCACTACAGAGTCACATCTGTTTATATTAATGCAGTGATCTCCACTACAGAGTCACGTCTGTTTATATTAATGCAGTGACCTCCACTTCAGAGTCATGTCAGTTTATATTAATGCAGTGATCTCCACTACAGAGTCATGTCTGTTTATATTAATGCAGTGATCTCCACTACAGAGTCACGTCTGTTTATATCAATGCAGTGACCTCCACTACAGAGTCATGTCTGTTTATATTAATGCAGTGACCTCCACTACAGAGTCATGTCTGTTCTTAATGCAGAGCTTCCTGCGGGCCTGAAAATCTCAAGCATTTTAAAAGTGCTCTTTAAATTACCGTAACTCTTCAACCACTTGGACAAGAGAAAAAATTCAAACAGCTCCTTAAAGAAGAAAGACAGCCTTTACAGTGATATGGAGGGTATTACGGTACTGCATAGGAATCAACATGTTACAGGTGATAATTGATGCAAGCTGTTCTCATTACTGTAACTCTTCTAGAATTTGGGCAAGATTAAAAATTAAAACGGTACCTGAAAGAAAAGAAGTTTAGCTCAACCCTTTACTGCTGAACTAATCATATTTGATACATGAGTTTAAAGACCTCTGTCTCATCAACATGATGAATATTTTCATTTACCCCCTTGAGGATTATCATCCCTCTACAGGCAGCTGAAGTCGTGTTTTGGTCCTTTTCAATATGGCTGCCTTCAGGAAATCATTTTACCACACTTTTTTCCAGGAAAATTGATGCTAATTTTTAAAAAGTTGCACTAAGAATAACATCTTAATTGTTACTTTTTATTTTTAAGTATTTTCTGCACTGAATGAATGGACGTTTAAAAAATTCTTTACTAAAAAAAGTAGCTAAAAAAATATATTTTTATAAACAAAATGATAGAGCAGGATATTCTTAAAGGGTTAATAAACATCTCAGTTTCAAATAATTAAAATTTTCTGTCTATTTTTTCATGGGTCAGACATTAAAGGGTTATGGATAAAATAAGCAGACTTACATATTTAAGAGTTAAAAATGTAAATGGATTTCATAAGAGCTTCACAGCTGAAGATTTCAGTCGAAATGACTCATTTTTTGTGTTGGTCGTATATTTCTGTGCAGTTTTTTGACATGCACTCGAGGAAATAAATGAGAAAAAGAAAAGAGTCAAACATTTCATCAGCGTTCCTTCTGGGGCTGGTCTCAGGTTGTCAACATTAATTAAGCTGCCAATCAACACGGGTTCCTCCTCCTCTGCAGACAGACTGTGATTACAAATCAAATCTGTGATTTACGCTTTCATACTGAATTAAGCCCAGCGGATTCCTGTGTGGTTCTTCGTTACGGAGAGAGATCTCAGGATGTTCTTATCATCGTTTTCCTCATCTAACACCGGAGCTGACACTTTAACGCTCAAGACTCTGGACTTCCACCTCTATGAAACTCACACGTTAAGCTGACCTACATAAATGTGAGTCCACCTGGTTTTAATGGGATTCAAGGATGACTTATGCAACTTAAATGCAGTTTATGGCAAATAAAAGCGTCTTGTCTTTGCAGTGAGTTACATCAGAGTCGAACAGGTTCAGTCTGAATAATAAACAGCTTTTATGGGAGTTATTTTACAGCTCAGTCCGTTTTTTCACCTCTGAGCAAAAACAGCTTTAAATACCAAAATAAATTTATGATGCACAATCTCAAACTAAAGTATTTACAGGCCAATCTGTGCATGATTTAACCTGCTGACACAGAGCGAAATGTGAACTCTGCAGCCTGCAGACAGGAGCAAAGGTCCCCCCTCCTCTAAACAAGACGTGGAGACGTCAGGCTGATTTTACAGCCTGTCAGTCGAGAGGAGGTGAAGTCTAATCACAGATAACCTGCAGACACTGACCTCCAGCTCCGTCTCACATCTGTTGATGTCGTCGGTGGACTGGTTGAGTTTCTCCAGCTCGCCCTGAGAGAGAGAGAGAGAGAGATAAGGAGAGGAATGTCAGAGAGCTGGAAACATCTGGAAACCAAGAGCTGCAACAAAAGATCATGTTTCTATCGACGGATTGGTCGACGCACTGATGACATCACAGATTATCAGCTGAAGTTTAGAGCCTTTTCACACCATAACGTTGACCTTTTGTGCGCCGCTTTTTGCTCAAGTGGTCTTCTTGTGGAGCTAAGAGCAACAAATCTCTTCTCATCGTCATCCAAAGATATTTTTCTTTAAACCATCAGAAAGAAAAATCAGGTTTTAACGCTCATAATCCACCAAAATTAAAAAGTGGGACAAGCGTGTAAAACGTGTTTAATGCTTGTTGAGATTTCCAGGTTGTTTTTTGAACCAATTACATGATTACATGACTCACTTTTACAGCTTTAAAGGGTCATTCCAACAAAAACCACTCACTGATTATGACCTGGTTTTGGATGTTTTCAGATAGAGACGCATCATTTTGATCCCGGTTTTCATCCGAGGAGAAAGATTTGTCTCCCACAGACAGTTTAACAAAAAAAAACATAAAAAAACACACTTTTAATTAATTTATGGTTTCTTTTTGTACAAAGGTGTTTGATAAAACCTTGCTGAGCATTTATAAAGCCAATTAGGAAATATCAGATCATACAAAAAAAAAAATAAAATTAAATATAACAATAATAATAAAAATTAATATTTTTAGTTTTATGTCCTTATTTGATAGTTTGTGTCGTTGATTGTTCATTTTTTTAATCATTATTAATCACTTCCGGTGAAATAAATCTCCTGTTTTGAACGTAAACATTGGATTTTCATCGTTTATAGGAATTAAATGAGAGTATTTTTTTATTTTTAAACCCAGTTTGTTTCTTTATTTCAGCTCATTCAGGAGGTGTTTGCTGATAAATCTTCCCGTTTTTTTTATTTATCGCATCATTTGAAGCGTTCAGCTTCACATCACAGGAAACTATCCTCACTGTGGGGTAAATTTAGACGAGCTGAAGGTTAAAACGTGGAGAATAAGCAGGTAAAGGCTGTTGGTCAGGAGTAACGGGGTTCATGAGGAGATAAATAAGGACATGCAGAGGCAGCATCATGTCAGGACTTTGTTCTCCAGGCTGAAAGGGGGACACAGGCTGCTGGATGGACCCGTATCAATGAAAAGCTATAATCCACTCTGTGAGGCTGGGGAGGTTACCTGGATTCGAGGGTCCACCTCCTCGTCCTCATACTCGGTCTCATCGTCTGACCTGGTCTCCTTCTCAGACTGATCCATGCTGGAGCTGTGAAGGACGGATGTCACAGGCGAACAAAGACAGACGCGACTACCGGGACTCACGGGGACTCACAGGGAGCGCAGACTCATCCGTACCGCCCGGGCTCCTCGCGGTAGATTCAGCGGGTTTACTCACGTCCTCAGTCCGGATTAAAGTGGCTCATGAGAAGCAGGTTTCACGGAGGAACATCCCGGTTGTGTAGCACAGATCCGGGCAGCAGCAGCAGCGTCCGTCCGCGCTCGGCTCTCCCTCCACACTGAGCCTGGAACTGAGCTGACCGGCGCTCTGTCGGTCCGGGAACGCCTCCCTCTGCTGCTCTGAGAGTATGAGGGGCGATCGGTGCCACACAGCGGCGAGGACACAGCACATAATCACAGCCTCAGTCAGTTTAATTAATGCAGAATGTGGGCCAGTGCTGATTACAGCAGATAGTCTAGATTTTTTTAATTCATTTTTTTTAAATTTGTTGCATTTTTCCATCAGTTTAGTTTATTTTAACTCATTTTAATTTTATTTATTTATTTTATGAATTTAAAGCTCTGATTTTATTTTTGCTTTTAAGTCTCTTGACGCTCGTCTCTCGTGTTTCTGTCATATTTTGTCTTGTCGTTGAATAAAAATCTTATATTTTCTTTTGTAAAGCATGTCGACCTACAGATTCGACACCTTTTGGCTAGAATCATGTGCACACTGTTGTGATGACATGACTTTTAACAAGGCGTGTGTTTGTTTGTTTTGGAAATGAAAGGAGATCAGATCTTCTTTCTAACACTACTTTTCTTTTTTCAAGACAACTTTTTACCGCAATTACAGAGACTGAATTTGATTTAGGCTCTAGTCTATATATTTTGGGGAACCCTCACTCTCTTAAGCACATTCCAAAACCAATAGCAGATTGGATACAAACTAGTATCATGATCGGCAGGCAGTTAATAATGAGGGGATGGAGGTCTCAAGAAGGGCCTTCATTTAACAACTGGCTTCTGGAATTAAGTAAAGTTGCTGCTTATGAAAAGATTTCTTATAACCTTCTAAATGGAGGTAGAAAGTATCTCAGTAAGTGGGGCAAGTACTTAGACTTTAACTCTTGGCAAACTGTGTAGGGAGGACATATACAGGGATAGTTATTTCTAATTTCGTGGCGAGGGACTGGATGGCAGGACTAATGGCGTGGAGTGGTTCGAGATGCAGGGGCTGTTGTAATGTACACATCTTAGTCCCCTTGGGAGGCTCTGACCTGTCCGCTCTGTAATGTGCTGTTTTTTTTTTTTTTTTTTTTTTTTTTTTTTTGTTTGTTTGTTTTTATTTTTATGTTTTTGTCTATATGTATGTATGTATATATGTGAGTATGTTTGTGTTTATATTTTTTCCACAACGCTTGTTAGGTAGTGTACTTCTTTGTTTTGCTGACTTACCATACGTTTGGTTTCTGTTTATCACTTAAGCTCATAAGTGCAACTGTACTGGGGGTGGATTGTGTATGTCAACGTAAAAATGTTCAATAAAAGTTTAAGTCATAAAAAAAAAAAGACAACTTTTTACCAGATTCAAAGTGACAAAGTGAAGTATTTATCAACAGTTACACAGTGTTTGGTCAACAACGTGGTTGATTTTACTGTGATCCTCTCTGCTAGCTATACACTTACTTTTAATAAGTGCTTCATATAACCACACTTCATAAAACAAAGACGATTACTCAGACTCGGGTAACAGGGACTCCTCTTGGATTCCTTATTGGTGACCCGGTCTTGCCTCAGACTTGAATACTGAGGATTTCAGACTCAGGTTTTGTGCCTTGGTTTAAGCGTGAACCCTTTATCTCCTCTGGTTGTTTTATTTCATCACAGGACTTGAGACCAGATCACTGTTACATGACATTAACATATCCTGATATGAGGGTCTCGTATCCTCTGATAGAGAGCTGCAAATGCAGGTCATGTAATCTTGTTTATGTGTCAACATGTTCTGTAACACATCTCTGCAGCTCATAGAAATAATTATTGATATCGGACTCTTTGATAACTTTGTGTGGTGTCCCTAAAAAAAGCTTCCATGAAGACATGTTTATTGGGTTAGAAACCACACTGAGGGAAAAGGATGTTATGAAGGCTTAAAATAACCGTACAGCTGTGCAGACCGTTCTTTCTTGACATCGCTAACGTCATGATTTAAGGAGCGAGTTTGGAGTTCGAACAAAAGCCCGTCTGTTGGTCTCAGATTCCTTTGTAAGTTTTCTCTCTTTAAACCCTGCTGATTTTCCAAATCGGGCTTAAAGATCCAACTGGCCTTTTCTTAGAATAAAAAATCAATCTATGACACCCCGAGGAAGGGGTTTTCCATTTTCTGCACCAAACCAGTAAATCACAGAGCAATGCGTCTGTCTGAATCTGAATCAAACGTCTGTTAAAGCGGAAGAAAAACAATTATCAACAGTTACGCTCTGGGATTATCGAAGGGGAGGGAAACAACAACAAAAACCCTCCAGCTTTTCTTGGATATGTGTTATAAGTAAACTATTATAAGTAAACTATCTTTAAGAAGGATCCAGTGAGTGCTAATCATGACGATATCATTGAAATTTGAAAACAGTGTGCCATCATGTCTGAACTGTTTAACCAACAGAACTCAAGCAATAGTTGCAGACGGAGTACCCCAGGACTCCATCCTCGGGCCTTTTTTCTTTTCTCGTTACATTTCTGGAATTGGAGATAAAAGAAAGAAAACATACGTTCAATCTTTACGCTGACGATGCCGTTTTATTCTCATGTGCACCTGAGGCTCTCTTAATGTCATGGTTGAGTTTCTTACCAGCTGCCCTCCAGAAAATGTATCACCATCAGTGTGACGACCTCTGCCTGTTTCTCTTAAAGAGTTTTGTCTAACTCTGTCTTTTTTTGCTAATGTTCCTAAAGATAACTGCCTTCTTATTTTTTTTAGTTTAACTGAAAACCAGGCTAAAATTTTTCCCTTAGGTTACATCTTAGCAGTGAAAGAAATTTTAAGGCAGAGGGAAAATCTGAGGAAAATATTTGGGTATAAAATTGTGAAGATCTCCATGAGCGATATCAACAACTTTTGATAACAACTTTTCATCACAGCAGAGAAAACAAAACATACACATCCGTCTGATAAGGCTTCAGATAGAACGAGGGACACTGAGTTTCTGCAGATAGACGCACACGCTCCCTCGAGCATCAGCCTTAAAATCTTTTGTTTTCATTCCTCACGCTCAGCAGAGGAGAAAGTACACGAAGCATGGAGAGTGAAAAGAGCGGGCCCTGAGGTGACGTTATGCTGGTTGCATAACAAAACATTAAGTGCTTGTTTATCTCAAGGACCCTCAGATGGAGACGCTCGAGATGGAGCCGAGAAAGAAAGGGACGAAACCTCAAAGCTTAGAGCAGTAAAAATGGAACCGTGTGAAAAGGAGGAGAGATGTTCAGGAGAATTTCAAACAGCGGGGGAATAAAAAACTGCTTATTTAGACGGTTTTCTCTGCAGATCGAGTTAGGACTGAGGCTTCTTCAGAGTTAGAGTGGATGTGCAGATATGAGGACATGTCGCCCTGCAGGGCTGAAGGATCTCCAGAGTCACGTCAGCATGTTGCAGGTCATTTATCTGAATAACAGGAAATGTCAGAAGAGCGGAAGAAGCAGACTGCAGTGTCCTTTAAACGTCCCTAAACCTGCACCCAGAGACCCTGACCAACTGACCGCTGTGTGAGTGTTTCTGTGTGTGTGTGTGTGTGTGTCCATCATGTTACTGCCATCAGGATAAACTTGATGCACTTTGAATGTCTGACAGACCACACCCAAACATTCTCCTCCAGTCTCGTCATGTTTCAGTCATCACAGAGCCACGTTTAGCTCCTCGCTCTCTCGTTATCGTCATGTAAACAAAAAAGGGCGTCGACAGAATAATTTCATCATCGTTGGTGAAAACAACACCGCTCACCCTCTGGACACTAAACTACACCACAAACTACATTACCTCGTCGCTTTGCATCCTGGGAAAAGTGGTCTTGATCAAAGAAAAGTCGTGTTAGGAAGAAGATCTGCTCGTCTTTACGACAGTGGGTGATGGTGCTCATGGGAAACAGAGTCCCTATACTGGACAAACACCACCAGTTGCGACCACAGGGGGTCACTGTTATCAACGCCGAGCATAAAGTCCTCACAGAGACTTTAACATCAATATTTCACATCATCTTATAGACGTTGGTATTGAAACCAAGAAGAAAAAAAGGCCTTGAAACACAGAATGACCCCGACTTAGTACGAATGTTGTAAAGTGAAAGTAAGTTTTGACGTTTGTTTTATTCAGTAAGATGAACTGATGAAGTTCATCTCCATCTGGGGAAGAACTCTAAAACCTGAGCTGCTCACTGTCGTCACTCCCGTCTCTGATTTAAGAAATAAAACTTAACCCTGATCTTCCTCTAACTGTGGAACTTTGGAGGACGGAGTCCGCTAAACGGCTAAACGGCTAAACGGCTAATAAAACAGGATGCAGACTGCTGACAGCTGTGTGTGTGTGTGTGTGTGTGTCAGACAAAGGTTGAACTGACGGCAGAAGAAGAGGAGAGTGTGTGTGTTTTAATTCAGTTAGGAGGCTGAGAGTGAGCGTCAGCTGAGTGAATGGACAGAGGGAGAGGCGGTGATGCATAGAGAGTGAGTGGGAGGTTATGCAGAATAGAATCCTGACAGGGTGATACAAAAACCTGATATGGAAACGGTTTGGGCTCCAGATCTGCTCTCGTCTTTCAGTGCTCTGATATTTGCACAAAGCGGGGTCTGAAATATCACGGGCGTTCAGGTCATAGTAGGTCACACTGAGAGAGGTGAGATACGGAGGGTGCGGACTGTTGAGTGAACATTTGGACGGGTGTGTGCTGTTCAGGATGTTACATAACATCATGGAAGCAGAGTGAATGACCCAGACCTGGATACACTCCACCTTTCTGTCTCTGTCTCTGACTTCCTGTCTGCGACCTGACAACAGGATGCAGGACCAGGACGGCCTGTTCTTTACAGGAACAGGTACTTCGTTTATTTACAGTCTCGGCCATTTATAAACTGAGAGACGTCACCTTTGGTCACCTTTACCTGATGCTTCAGTCAAGAAATGAAGTAAAAGAAAAACCACTGAGCTGATCATGTTTGGAAAAATGGAAACAGAGTGAGGCTGGATTTAAGGATGGATGATTTTTTTTTATTATTATTATTGGGTAAATAAGGTCAATATTTGTTTTTTTTTCTTCGTCATTGATTTTGTAGATAACTGTTGCCAAAAGACAAATTCCTTCTCTTAAATTTCCTGTGAAGATGGGATCAGATTTTTCAGACTGAGAGGAGGAGAAGACGTCATTTGGAGTCATGTGATTCTGGAGATTTGTTTTTACGATGTTGAACGAATGAGTTTAGTGTTTAACCTTCAGATTCCTCCAGGCTTTCCGGACTCAGGTGGATCATAAAGTCCCTCCAGTGGTTTTGGGTCCACCTCAGAGTGCCCTCCTATTGAACGTCCCCAGAAAGTGAGGACTCTCTGTGACACCTGTTGCAAGAATCTGAACTCTTTCCAGGATAAAGACTCCATTTCCCATGAGCACTAACACCCACTGTTGCTTTAAAATTTTCAAGACTACTTTTCCCAGAGTGCAACTCTTTGATTAAATTGTTTGTTTTAACCTACATCACTGATGTATCTGCAGCTGATGACATCCTGTCACAGACTCGTGGCTCAGTAACACCCTCTAGAGGTCACAGGTGGTGTTACACTTGTGCTCTTGAGCCTGAGCTCTATCACTCCTGACGTCACCCAGGCCAGAGGAACTAAAGGAGCAGAACAGACGACTGAGAGCTGAAGCTGTGTGGTTTTTGTCTTCAGCCTCTTCCTGTCAGCAGGTGAAGTTTCCTGTCCTGAGGTTCGGCTCCACGTCTGATACAGAACGATGACGTTGAATCAGCCTCTGCAGCTCCAGATCTGAGTTAATGATTCCAACGAGAATAAAGAGACTGATCAGATCTGCTCCTTTATTTGTTTGTTTGTTTGTTTGTGATTTAGATTCACGCCTGACGGTGAAGGAACTTGTATAGATTCATATTCAGGCCGTTTACACACCATCGCACACCACGATAGTTTCCACAAACTGTTCGATTATTTCTGACTGACCCAAAAAGTTTTAATGAGCCAACGTGTTGATGGAAAATGATCAACCTGAAAAAAAACAAACATGACTTCACTGCTTTCATGCAAAAGAAGAGAGATCACATTTTATTATTTTCCAAATAATATAAACATTATTTTATAAATGGTCTTAAAAAATCAACAATTTACATTAAGAAATGTGTTTTTATTTAAATCTATTTTTATCTGTTATTGCACAATTTATTTGCATGACTTTAAACACTTTGAATATTTTATAGATTGATGGTATAATCTCCCTTCATTGTCATTATTTGACCTCATTTCTTTTGTCCCTTTGTTTCTGCTTTGGTCCTTTTTTTTTTTTTTTTTTAGTCCTGAATCATTTTTACCTTCTGATACTTTTTCTCTCACATCTTCTTCTTTGGTTCTTGTGGTGACGGTTAAATCGTTGTGTGGCTTCTCCTTCTGTTTGCACTTTGTGAACCTTTGTTTTTAGAAATAAAAGTTATTAAAGTCTCCTCTGACGGTGAGCCGGTGGCAGCAGGATAAATGCAGTTTGCTTCAGCAGCTCCTGTTGAAGAACACGTTTTAATATCAGTTTCATTGTTCAATCTGTACATGTTGCCATTAAGCCAGCTAATAGGCAGCTTTAAAGTTTCCTATCACAACTACGCAGATGACACTCAGATCTATGTGTCCCTGAGAGCAGGTGAACATGGGCCTGTAGATTCACTTTGTCACTGCATCAAACAGATCAGTGTGTGGATGCAAAACAACTTCCTCCAGCTGAACTCAGACAAAACTGAAATCATTGTCTGTGGTC
The DNA here is from genome assembly GCA_030710495.1 of Labroides dimidiatus. Lineage (NCBI taxonomy): Eukaryota > Metazoa > Chordata > Actinopteri > Labriformes > Labridae > Labroides > Labroides dimidiatus. The sequence continues at coordinate 2,474,038 of CM061148.1, forward strand.
CACAGAAACAAAGAGGAAGTGTTATCAGTCACCTTGAGACTCTCTCTCTAAAGGGTAATAAGTTAGAAATCTAGGGGTAATACTGGACTCAACTTAAACAGTCATGTTAAATCAATAACATCAGCGGCTTTTTACCATCTGAAAAACATCTCCAGAATCAGAGGAATACTGTCTAAACCTGACTTAGAGAGACTCATCCATGCGTTTGTCTCCAGCAGGTTAGATTACTGTAACGGCCTGCTCACTGGGGTTTCTAAGCGAGCTGTAAGACAGCTGCAGTACATCCAGAATGCTGCTGCTCGAGTCCTGACCAGAACCAGGAAATACGACCATATTAGTCCTGTGCTCAGGTCTCTGCACTGGCTTCCTGTCACCCAAAGAATAAACTTTAAAACAGTCTCTTCGTGGTTTAGCACCAAAGTCCATCTCTGACATGTTAGAGCCATATGAACCAACTCGGACTCTGAGAACCACAGGGAGGGGTCTCCTTCTGGTGCCCAGAGTCAGGACTAAACATGGTGAAGCTGCGTTTCAGTTTTATGCTCCTAAAATCTGGAACAGTCTTCCAGAAGATGTGAGACAGGCCTCAACTCTGAGGATGTTCAAATCCAGGCTGAAAACAGTTCAGTTTAGCTTTGACTACAACTGGAAGTATTTTATCTGCACTCCTCATTTCTAAATTAATTGTTTTAACGTTTTAATGTTTTATTTCATTCTTTCATTTCTTTTCTAATCTTGTGATTTGATGTTGCTGTAAAGCTCTTTGAGTTGCCTTGTGTATGAATTGTGCTCTACAAATAAACTTGCCTTGCCACATGTCCACATAAAAACTTCTCGTGATCCACAAAATCCTGAAGAGCTTGATGCTCTGTTTAGTGTCTTGAGATAACACTTGTTATGAATTGGCGCTATACAAATAAAGATTGAATATAGATTGATTGATTGATTGATTGATTGATTGACCCTACAGACTGATGACGAGGGTCTCTGAGGACCTGTGCAGAAGCGGCAGTGCAAAGAGATCAGAAATGGAAACGCTGCAACACACACACACATCCTCCACCCACCACATCACACACTCACACTTCACCTCTGCTACCGTGCAGTCAGAGCCTGAGGGTCGATGCTCTCAGTTTGCTGCAGACTCCTGAGGTGGTCTTCGTCCTCCTGCCTGACTCAGACTTCAGAGAATGACTCGGCTGCTGCTGCTGCTGCTGCTGGTGTGTGTGTGTGTGTGTGTCTCGACTGCAGACGACAAAGGTCAGTCAACAACCTTTAAATTCCAGCTTCAGTTTAGTAAACATGTAAATAAACTTTTAAATGCTGAACTGCTGACAGGAAACCATGACGAGTTTCTGGATGTGAATCAAACCAGTTTATTTACACGTTTCAAAAAGAGCGTAAAAGACTCAGAAACATATTCAAACAGAAGCGCTTTAGAGTTCACACGATTACCACGCTGGGTTAGAAACAGAAACATGATGGACCAGCGTGTTGCAGAGGGTTCACGCCTGGTTCTCAGGCTTCTTAAAAGTTTATAAAATAGAAAGTTCTGTAGAAACAAGATCATGTAAAACACAAGAACAAGCCGTTTAAATCTCAGATTAAAGGTTTAAACAGTAAAATTAAGATTTGACTAAAGAATTAATCTGATTATCTGGTTCTCAAAACTCAGTCTGATGTTCTCTGAATATCAGAAAAGTTCATTCAGGTTTTTTGGGGGAATCAAACGGAAGTTATTGGAGATATTGTGTTAAAAATCTGTTTGATTAGAAGTAAAAGGGAAAAAAATATGTCAAAGGAAAGATTTTAAAGTCGGTAGATGTTCTGGATTTTTATGGCTAAAAAAATAATTTCTATCTTAATGGATTATCCTTTTATTTAGAAACCAAAAAGTATTTGAAAAAAATTAAAATCAGGATTAAAACGGGCTCTGGGTCAGGATGGGATCTGATTAATCTCAGAAGGCTGGTAAGTCAGGAAATCAAAAGGTCTGTTAGTCAGAAAATCAAAAGGTCTGTTAGTCAGAAAATCAAAAGGTCTGTTAGTCAGAAAATCAAAAGATCTGTTAGTCAGAAAATCAAAAGGTCTGTTAGTCAGAAAATCAAAAGATCTGTTAGTCAGAAAATCAAAAGGTCTGTTAGTCAGAAAATCAAAAGGTCTGTTAGTCAGAAAATCAAAAGATCTGTTAGTCAGAAAATCAAAAGATCTGTTAGTCAGAAAATCAAAAGGTCTGTTAGTCAGAAAATCAAAAGATCTGTTAGTCAGAAAATCAAAAGGTCTGTTAGTCAGAAAATCAAAAGGTCTGTTAGTCAGAAAATCAAAAGATCTGTTAGTCAGAAAATCAAAAGGTCTGTTAGTCAGAAAATCAAAAGATCTGTTAGTCAGAAAATCAAAAGGTCTGTTAGTCAGAAAATCAAAAGATCTGTTAGTCAGAAAATCAAAAGGTCTGTTAGTCAGAAAATCAAAAGGTCTGTTGGCCAGAAAATCAAAAGATCTGTTGGTCAGAAAATCAAAAGACCTGTTGGTCAGAAAATCAAAAGGTCTGTTAGTCAGAAAATCAAAAGGTCTGTTAGTCAGAAAATCAAAAGATCTGTTAGTCAGAAAATCAAAAGATCTGTTGGTCAGAAAATCAAAAGGTCTGTTAGTCAGAAAATTAGTTTAGAATATCAACTCAATCTGGGGTCGTTTTCTGACCAACAGGCCTCCTGATTTCCTGACTAACAGGCCTTCTGATGATAACGGCGACCCTGGACAGGATGGGTCTCAAGTGGACTCATCTCTTTGTGGAGCTCCTTGTGTGTCTCAGAGTTACTGAAACTGAAGGATGAAGTTTCTTCAACCAAGCAGGATGAAAATATGAGCCGTTCATCAGTCGCTGAAACATTCTCAGAGCTCTTTGTGAAAACTTCCTGCAGCACAGAAGAATCAGGAAGTGAGGATTCAGCTGGGACTGACCACAGGAGACGACTCACACAGCTCAGCGCTGTCCCCGGCCCAGTAGATCCAGAGTCCAGCATGCAGCGGCTGCGTGAACGTGGTCTGGACTTTGTGAAGCAGACTCACGGTTTCAGAGACGCTGTAGAAAGCCAGAGTCCCCGCCCTGTGATCCAGAAACACTCCCACCCTGGAGGACTGAGGTCCTGAGAGCCGAGTCTTCACCCCGTTGTGTTTGAAATAATACGTCATGTCGAAACACCCCAAAGCCCAGGACCTGTCGTCGTTTCCGAACCCACTTTCACTTCCTGTTCTGCTCATATCTCTGTACGCCACGCCCACACACACGCCGCTGCTCCTCTCCACCTCCCAGTAACAGCGTCCGCTCAGACCCTGTGCACTCAGGACCTGGAGCCAGTCCCTGAAGCGCTCTGAGTGGCTGGGATAGATCAGCTTCTCTCTCATCACCGTGGCTCTTCTGTTCCCCTCAGATAACATCAGCCGCTTGTTCGCCGTGTTGGGATCCAACGTGATCTGGCGTGAGAACTTCAAGAACTCCTCTCTGGTCCTGGGCTCGGGTCGTGACAGAAAAACATCGACTTCACTCACTTCCTGTTGGATGTTCGTCCACTCCTGACGGAGGATGTCCTCCAGTCTGTGTCGGGCCTTCGACACGGCCGCCGTCACTTCCTCGAAGTACCGCAGAGGGCGAGTGTTAAAGGCGGGGAAGCCGGTGGATTCAGAGAGATGTGAGAGCAGAGGGAGTCTGAGGAGGAACTGGATGTGGTCTCCTGTGTGGGACAGCTTCTCCAGCTCCGTGTCCTTCGTCTTCAGCTCAGAGAGCTCCGCTCTCAGCTTCTCTTCGAGCTCTCTGACCCGGCTGATTTCACCTTTCTGCTGGGCTCTGATCTCCTCCTTCACTTCAGATTTTCTTTTCTCGATAAGATTTACGAGCTCTGAGAGAATCGTCTCGCTCTCCGTCACCGCTTTATCAGCAGAGTCGTTTATCGCCTCCGTTTCTCTCTGAAGTGCTTTCAGATCTTTCTCTCTCTCCATGATCCGGAGCTGGATGCTCTGCCGTCTCGTCCCGACCTCCTTCGACTTTTCCTTCCTCTCAGCCGCAGCTGAGACGGTGTCGTGGTCTTTGTGCTCATCCAAGGAGCAGAAGATACAGATGGTCTGCTGATCGGTGCGGCAGTAAATCTTCATCACCTCATCGTGACGGGAGCAGAACTTCTCCTGCAGGTTTTCAGACGGCTCCACCAGCTTGTGCTTCTCGAAGGCCGGGGACTCATAATGAGGCTGCAGGTGGAGCTCACAGTAAGAAACTCGACACACGAGGCAGGACTTCACTGCTCTCAGCTTCCTCTCGGAGCAGGAGTCACAGGTGACGTCTCCAGGTGAAGCTTCTAGAAGTCTCGTCGTTTTCAGCTCTTCTACTAACTCAGCACACATGACGTTTCTCACCACAGCAGGCCTCGGCGTGAAGGTCCGTCTGCACAGAGAGCAGCTGTAGGTCTTCTTCACGTCCTCCTGGTCCCAGCGGTTTGTAACACAGCTCATACAGAAGCTGTGCCCACAGGGGACAGTCACCGGGTCCTTCAGGAGCCCCAGACAGATCGAACAGCTCAGCTTCTCCTGCTTCAGCTGCAGGGCCATGTTTCCTCACGGCGAATGTGAAAGTAAAGAGCTCTGACAGGGAAGAGGGCGTGGGGACCGGGTTACGCAACATTCCTCCTGCAGGGAGGAAGGGTTCAGATGATACTGAATGACTCAGAGTTTACTCTGGAGCATGCTCAGACAGGATTCAACCTTTGACCACTTTCAAACTCTTGTTTTGATTTCTGAAAGCTGCACTCTGTGTGAGGACAGAAAACACTCACAAACACGCATAAAACTCCACAATCTGTCAGCTGCTGAATCTCCAGAAATGAAAGAGCTGACACTTCTCAAACTTGTCTAGTTTTAAGTAAAATCCGCCCTGATTCCTTCATTAAACTCATCAAACGTTCACAAGACGAGCTTCGCAGCTCTGCTTACAACAGCTAAACACATAAGCCACGCCTACTGGATGGGAATTTGACTTTGGCTGCTGTAAAACACTGCAATGCTCAACAACTCTCATTACCAGGCTGAGGTGTGTGATGAGGGATGAGTGATGATAGATGAGTGTTGAGAAATGAGTGATGAGAGATGACTGATGAGAAATTTGTGATGAGAAATGTGTGATGAGAGATGTGTGATGAGAGATGAGTGATGAGAGATGAGTGATGAGAAATTTGTGATGAGAGATGAGTGATAAGAGATGAGTGATGAGTGATGAGAAATGTGTGATGAGAGATGTGTGATGAGAGATGAGTGATGAAAGATGAGTGATGAGAAATTTGTGATGAGAGATGAGTGATGAGAGATGAGTGATGAGATGTTTGATGAAAAATGTGTGATGAGAGATGAGATGTTTGAGAGAAATGTGTGATGAGAAATGTGTGATGAGAAATTTGTGATGAGAGATGAGTGATGAGAGATGAGTGATGAGATGTTTGATGAAAAATGTGTGATGAGAGATGAGATGTTTGATGAGAAATGTGTGATGAGAGATGAGATGTTTGATGAGAAATGTGTGATGAGAAATGTGTGATGAGAGGAGTGATAAGAGATGAGTGATGAGAAATGTGTGATGAGAGATGTGTGATGAGAGATGAGTGATGAAAGATGAGTGATGAGAAATTTGTGATGAGAGATGAGTGATGAGAGATGAGTGATGAGATGTTTGATGAAAAATGTGTGATGAGAGATGAGATGTTTGATGAGAAATGTGTGATGAGAAATGTGTGATGAGAAATGTGTGATGAGAGATGAGTGATGAGATGTTTGATGAGAGATGTGTGAGTGTGAATAGACATTGATCTCCTCTGAGGAACAGAAACTCCTCTGGATGTCTGGATATGTCTCTTATTAGAGACGATTATTTGAATAAAGCTTGTTTACAGAAACTGAGTAGCAACACTTCCTGTTTTCCTCTGCACAGGTTCTTCTTCTACTCTAGATGCCGTGCGGATCCAGTCCATGCGCGGCAGAATCTCTGCAGCCAGAGGCTCATCAGTCAAACTGTCCTGTGAAGCCACGTACTACGTTGAGCTCTGTGACCTGCTCCACGTCTTCTGGCGTTTGGGGGAGGGTGCCGAGCTGACTGACCCCAGGAAGTACCCGACCACGGTGAACGAGACGCTCTCTGATGGAGACAAGAGACGACGACAGGTGGTGACAGAGATCCTCCACCTGAGCAGAGAGGACAGCGGTCGGTACCACTGCATCGCTACATGTGGGGACGCAGAGAGTGCAGTGGGACGTGTCTGTGAGGTCGATGTCCGAGGTAAGATGTGACCTTTGACCTTTATTTGACATCTCCAAGAAGCTCTGGATGAACACTGACGCTCTGTTGGGATCTTGTTTTTTTGCAGGTTGATCTTTAGACTGAGCTTCGTCTCCTGAGAGCAGCCTGTGAATCAGCTCCTCTCTGTCCTCAGTGAAGGAAATACTCAGTTTCATGATGTTTGTTGTCATCCTTTACTTATTGATCCTCCTTCTACTGAATAAACGTTTCAAAAGCTACTCATCGCGTCAGACGTCCTCATTGAGACAAAGACTTATCAGAGTGGACTGTAGCAGGATGGTTTGTGGGGACAAAGCTTGGTGCATGTTTGTAAAGTGATGCATGAAACACAAAGAGGTGAAAGATGTAAAAAAAAAGCTGCTGCAGTGTCTGAATTTATCTCTCGGAGCGACTTCACCTCTCACTTCCTCCTCTCTGTGGTTTCTTGAAGTCTGACAGACGTTTACTCGTGAACGAAGCTTCTCTGTGAGCCGACGGTTCAGGAGTGAATCTAAGATGTTGATGATCCCTGCAGAGGAGCAGGTCTGATGAATTCACCGTCTCTTTGTCCTCATTTAATGAATTCAGATCTCAAACGTTTGCTGCAGAGGCTGAAAATAACCTGAGACCTCAGAAACCTCAGCACAGGAAACTCCACACACACAGACACGCTGAGCTCCTGTGTGACGCTGCTGGCGGACGTTGAACAGTGTTAAAGGAAGTCCGAGTGAAGCCGTTACTCCACAATTTAAAGTGAGATTATCAACGCCACAATGAGTTCTTTCAACGTCTGAGGCAACTTTTCAGACACCAAACCAGAAAAGTCCCAAAAAGTCCCAAAAAGTCCTGCTCCCACTTTTTTTTCTGCTTCTACTAATTTAAAGCTGTGAAATAGAGACACAAAAAGCAAATAACTGTTTTCAGAAAGGTCACGTTTGAGTTTTAAAGCTTCGTTTTAATTTTCATCAACACAGAAAAGCAGCAGAAAATCACATCTGAACATCGTCTGATGGTTTAAGACACTTGAACACAACAATCAATCAATTTGCCGTCAGGAAGAACGACGGAGAACATTTCATGAAGGTCTGAAAGAAAATCGTTGATGAAACGGTGAAGTTTCAAACTTTTAAAAGTAGAGAGAAAAAGAGAGAAACTTTAAAAACAAGTTGTAAAAACTTTAACGTGCTCATTACATCGTTTAATAACACGTTATCTCTGCTGAGAAAAAAATAAAAGCCTTGGATCTTGATCCAGAAATGTGTAAAAACTGTGTGACAGGTTAAAAAAGGTGGAATTGTCCTTTAATGTTATGACAAACGCTTACAATCCCTCCTGCTGCTCAGCGCTCTCTTTGCCTCCACCTGTGCGGGGGCAGCTGTGTGATGAGAGATGAGTGATGAGAAATGAGAAATGTGTGATGAGAAATGTGTGATGAGAAATGAGTGATGAGAGATGAGTGATGAGGAATGAGAAATGTGTGATGAGAAATGAGTGATGAGAAATGAGTGATGAGAAATGAGTGATGAGAAATGAGTGATGAGAAATGAGTGATGAGAAATGAATGATGAGAGATGAGTGATGAGAAACGTGTGATGAGAGATGAGTGATGAGTGATGAGATCTTCAGGAATGAAGGATTCAATCGCAGCCCTCTTCGGTGATACGTCAAATATCAACCAGACGGATCAAAGTCTCGAGCATCCAGAAGCAAAGTGGCATCAGGACGGCTCTGATTGGCTTGGTCTGCTGAATTTGCTCTGCAGGAACACTCGAGGAACACACAGTCCCTCCTTTTTGTTCACCGTCTCTCTCAGGACGTAATCGTTGGCGACACACCGGAAACCTGAATCCTCAAAAAGCTCAGTCAGCAGCTCTGTAAGAAAAAAGAAGAGCTCTCATATCTTTCTCTCTAAAAACAACCAACCAATCATGAGCCTTTCTCTGACCTTTGGAGAAGAAGTAGGACCGGGTGCCGTCTTGGCGGACGTAGAAGTTATCCCCCAGTTTGCTGCCGGCTTTAAACCGGAGCATGGCGTGGTCGTACAGGCCGTAGTCCCTGAACAGGACGATACCTCCGGGCTTCAGCACCTTCAAACAGCATTTATGGCACAGACATGAAGTTCAGCTCCTGACAGCTCGAGAGAAGAGAGGCATGAAAGAAACGTTTATTGAGCTCACCCTGAAAATGTTCTGCAGAGCCGCCTTCATCTTGTCGGGGTGGATGGCTGACAGGACGAAGATGAGAGTGACGACGTCCACGCTGCCCTCCGGGACATTTCCCCTCAGGTCGTCTTTGGTGAGGTCACACTGGAAGGCGCTGCAGCGCTCGGGGAGGTACAGAGGGTTCGTCTGTCACAGGAGAGCAGATTGAGAGGTCTCATTCATGGAACGGCTGCATCTTTATTCACTGAGGTTTGAAATGTTGAAGAAACCGTGAGAGGACGGATGTCTCACTTTGACAAACTCGACAGCTCGTGGCGAGAAGTCACAGGCGTGAACGAAGATGTTGAGGTCGTCCTCCAGCAGAGGGAAGATACAGTTTCCAACTCCACAGCCGGCCTCCAGCAGCACCAGCTTCTGGGACTCAAACTGCAAACCAGAGAAGAAGAAGGAAGGATGGAAGAAAGGAAGCAAGGAAGGAAGGAAGGAAGGAAGAAGTGAGAAACAGCTGTCAATGTTAGCTCGTGTGCTCCACAAAAAGTATTTTCACAGACTTTATTTTGCATCCTGAACCAAATGAACTCCTTTTCTGTGAGGAAGGTGGAAAACTGGACATTAAGGAAACTGGATTTTTGATTGGTGGCTCATCTAAGTGTCATAATAATCCAGTTATCCCAGTAAAACCAGTTCATAACAGCTGAAAACTCCAATGAAGACAAAGTCATCCCCAAGACTTAACTAAACACAGCTTCAGATTACTGAAACTTTGATTCTGAAGATTTCAGTACCTTGTTTCTGTCTAGACCCCTTTGGACCAGGTCCTCATAAAGTCCTAATCTAAGACCCCTGTGTCTAGACCTTTCAGATCAGGATGACACAGTCTCAGAGAGTTTTCACACTTTGAAAAACACTGTTAGACTTTAAAACAGCTCTGCTTGTGTACATGTCTGTTCATGGTTTAGCACCAAAGTCCATCTGTGCCATGTTGGAACCATATGAACCAACTCAAGAACCACAGGGAGGGGTCTACTGCTGGTCCCAGAGTCAGGACTAAACACGGTGAGCCTGTGTTTCAGTTTGAAGCTCCTAAAATCTGAAACAGGTCTGACGATGTTCAAATCCAGACTGAAAACAGTTCAGTTTAGTTTTACATACAACTGAAATGATTTTCTCTGCACTCCTCACTTTTATTTAACTGGTTATTTTCATGTTTATGGAGTTATTTTATTTTATTTTGCCTTCTTGTGGATTTATATTGCTGTAAATGATGTAAATTATGTTTGAATAATTACAAACTTCCGGTCCAGACCTGACCAGTCTTAGTAAAGTGGTTTTCAATCACCTCTCTGCATGCTTTAAGCTCCTCAAACTCCCTGGTGGTCCAGTGTCTGTCCTTGAAGAAGTTTGTTGTGTTTCTTTTGTAGAATAAATCCCAGTTTTTCTGAGCGTCTTTCTCCAGTTTCAGCTGTTTGAACTCAGACACCAGAGCTCGGTCACAGTTCAGTCTGTCCAGATCCTCCTGGGTCAAAACTCTGACTGTGGAGGTTTTAGTCTGTCCGAGGACACATGAGGGAGATAAACCGTCTGTAGGTCCAACGTCCTCCTCTTTAGATGAAACACAAACATCACCAGGACTGCTCTCATTTGTGGTCTGAGCCATGATGCTTCAGGACATCCTCGGATACAGCTGCCTCCTTCTTTCAGTCAGTTATCTGAGCAAAAGATCGACAAACCTGCGATTTAAATTCAACTTTTTATTTTGAAAGCGAATAAAACTAAAACTAATAACATGTTTTTATATTTAAAGCATGAGACTCTCACATTTCACGTCCATATTGTCCGTCAAACAAGTTCTTCCGGTGAGCGATAAAACTACGTCCAGATGATGTCAAAATAATCTGAAATCAAACTTCAGACTAAACAACTATTTGTAAATCAACCCTTTCGAAAGAAAATGTTTTTGCTGTAGAAGTTTTAATAGAAAATGAGTCTCCCTTTGTCATTTCTAGGGCAGCAAATATATTATATGATCCGCCGAAACTCGTAAAGACATCAGACGAGCATTAACAACTGAAAATTCCGAGCTTTCTTTGAGGTCATGAATGTAGCGTCACAATTTGATTCGTTTAATCGTTTATTGAAGACTTAAAAGTTTTATTTACCGCCTAAATACTGTTTTTAAAAATCTCTCATTAAATAATTTAACAAACTACATTTTTTAGAAGCGTTGTATCACATTTTGACTTCAGATTTGAGAATCTGTTTGCGGAATCATTTGATAGCCGAACCCAAACCGGATGTGCTCTGACGCAGTGACGTAGTGTTGTTATGCTAAAGATTAGCAGCAGCAGGCTAACTCTGTATTGTAGTTCTTTTATCCAGCTCTTTTTGTAGTTCTTGTTTTATTCATCTCTTTTTGAAGTTTACAGGTGAAGGTGTTTTTCTTTCGGAGTATTTTCTCCTCGATGTGAGCTCCTCTGGACACAAACGGAAACATGAACGGGAGCACCAATCCGCTGCTGGACAAAGAGGAGCATGTTTTAAAGCTCGGAGAAAGCTTCGAGAAGAGGCCGAAATCTTCTTTTCACACCATCAGATGTGAGTTTGGAGAACAATATTAATTCACATGTGAGACAAACTATGCAGGTTAACTTTACAGAGTGTGAAAAGAAGTGTTTTCAGGGATCTGTGAGCTCACATGTTGGAAGAGGATGTGTGTTACACAACCTGTGGATAAGAACATTAATCATTATACAGATACAGAGCTACACCCACTTCTTCTTAACTGTTACAGAGAATATAAAGGGTTCATTTTTAGCTTAAACTTATTCCATAATTAATCAACATGTAAATATTATTAATCGATTTGAATTTTATTTCAAATATGAAACGCAGTAAAATTAAAAAAAAAAAAAAAATCAGAGTAAAAAACGTGTTTTTGTTTCAGCATTGACAGACTCGGACACCAGTATGGAAATGCAATAAAAAAAAGAAAATAAATAAAAAAAAATAAAATTAAAAAAAAAAAAAAAAAAAAAAAAAACGACGTGATTTTTAACATTAACAATAATAATGAAGTTTAAATAATGACTGATAGAAGAGAACTTGGTGATGGCAAATATAGTTAAAGAAAATAATCAAGGAAATGTTGAAGACTGCAACTCAAATTAGAAATAATCTGATTTAAACTGAATTTAACTGATTCATTTTTTTAATATGCAAACATCAGAAATGACCTTAAAATGCAATCATCAGTCAGACCTGTCTGTGGAAACATTACCTCAGAGTTAAAGTTGATTCAAAGTTTTTTTTATTTAGACTTTATTTTACCAGAAATAGACAGCAGCACAAAAAGTTTTAGAGAGAGAGAGAGAGAGAGAGAGAGAAAACAATAGACAACAAGTGGACAGTACATCAATCAGTTCGTCAGCAGTGAAATAAAAGCTCACAATCTTAAAATAATCCTTAATCCTAGTTTTTAAAATGATCCAGTTTTCGGTGACGTTGCTGCTCAGACCAGGATGAAGGAGCAATTTCAGGGAGGCTGTGGTAGCATAAATAAAATCACCGTAATCAAGTACCGATGAAAAGGTTTCTGTCTTCTTCTTCAGATGACTTCAAACCGGCGTCCATCGACACGAGCTGTGAGGGAGAGCTGCAGGTCGGGAAAGGAGATGAAGTCACCATCACGCTGCCTCATATTCCGGTAAAGCTGTCTGTTTTAATCCCCTCTGACTCTGTGAATACAGACATGGTTCAAGGTTTGAGTAAACAAACACATTACTGTCGTCCCTGCAGGGCTCCACGCCTCCCATGACGGTGTTCAAAGGAAACAAGCGGCCGTATCAGAAGGACTGCGTGCTCATCATTAACCACGACACCGGCGAGTTTGTGTTAGAGAAGCTGAGCAGCAGCATCCAAGTCAAGAAGACCAGGTGAGAAAAAAGAAGGTCAAACGATTCTGTCTCCATCTGTTGGACATGAAGTGTTACTACAACAAACTCCTCTGTTGATGTCTGTGTGTGTGTGTGTTTCAGGGCGGAGGGCAGCAGTAAGATCCAGGCCCGCATCGAGCAGCAGTCGGTTCGGTCCAGTCAGCCCAGCTCCCAGTTCAGAGCTCCCACCAAACCTGGAGTCGGAGTGAAGACGTCCCCGTCCCCGTCTAAAGACAACCCGTCTCCAGAGCCTCAGCTGGATGACATCAAGAGAGGTAAGAAGGAGGCTCTCAAATACTCATGGGATATCAGACCCTGTCTGACTCCGTGCTGCCCCCTGCTGTCGGCAGAGCTGCGTGCAGAGGTGGAGGTGATCGAGCAGATGAGCAGCAGCGGCAGCAGCAGCTCTTCTGACTCAGCCAGCGCCTCGGGAAGCGGCGACGACAGCAGCAGCAGCGACGGCGAGCACGACGCACCCCGACCGCTCAGCCAGACGTCCCCAAACCGCCTCCCCGTGGCCAACGGGGGAGTCGACCGGCAGCAGGGCAACAACCAGCTCATGAACACACTCCGTGAGTCCATCATGAGAAAACTGTACAAAGCGGTTTCAAATCTTAACATCCGTGTCTGAAATGTCTTCTGGTCTTCTCAGGAAACGACCTCCAGCTCAGCGAGTCGGGCAGCGACAGTGACGACGACTGAACTCTGACTCCAGCTGCTCCTCCTGGTCTGACTGTATTTTTTTAAATTTCTGTTCAGTTCATCCTTAAAGCTGGCCAGCCTGGAACTTTAAGAGTGTATTTTTTATTAGATGTATATTTTGTTTTGTAAAGCAGAAGTTTAGTGAAAATAAATTTTAACCCGAGAGGTTTGGAAGAAGATATTTTCGAGTTATTTTCTGTACTCAGAGCAGCCAGTTCTACGCCCTCGTCGTCTGTTTTTACGGGAGGAGAGGTCATGTTGGGACATCCTCGTCCTCTCAGCTTGTTCTGTGGTTCATCTGTGAAGGTTTCTGGAAGCTTTTGGATGCTGAAAATCAACTTTTTGTGAGCTCTTCTGTCTGTCGTCAGATATGAGATCTTAAATGTTGAATGTTTAACATCCCAAAGAGCTGTTCAGTCACTCCGAGCACACCTCACAGGTGACTCTTTACTTTCCCATATCAGGCTCAAACTTGTCTTGAGTATCCTGCAGCGTTGTTCACGTCTCACCCTGAGTTTGATGCTTGAATGAGCCTTTAAAAAAGTGTAACAGTGACAGTTTTTGAAGCCATGTTCGAAGAGGTGTTGAGCTTCTGTTTGGGTTTGTTGACAGTAAAAAACTTTATGGAGTTAAATTAGTGCCAAAACCTCACAAACACAAAAACTGTTTTATTTGCGGCCAGTGATTCACAAACAAACTTAGTGTGATTTGCAAAAGCAAAACATAATTCACAACTAATGTATTTAGTTTGATTAATGAAAAGAAAAAGTCTCTCCAATGAATACATCTTGATTCACAAATACAGACATTTTTTTTCACTTCAATGAAAATATCCTTGAGGCGCAAAAATAAAATCTTTCAAGTACAAAAAAAAATATTGTTCAAGATTTAATTTTTTCTACTCGAGTTCAAAAAAAATCTGCAAGTAGGAGAAACAGTTTTGACATGATTCTACCACGTCATGTGACTTTTGGTACGATCTTCCCGCCATCAGGTGGCACTGTTGATGCTGTTTAAGACCATAGATCTACATCATAGATACGGCGAGGAGCCCAGGAAAGAGGACAGCATCACTCGCAAAATCACGGCAGCATGAGCAGCCAACAGGTGAGTTTGGGACCGTGATTTTGCGCGGTCCAGGGCGAGTGATGCTGTCCTCTTTCCTGGGCTCCTCGCCGTATCTATGATGTAGATCTATGGTCTTAAACAGCATCAACAGTGCCACCTGCTGTTGTGGCGTGCACATTGCAGAACATTGCTCGAGTCGTGTGTTCGAGTTACTGCCAAAAAGTCACATGACGTGGTAGAATCATGTCAAAACTGTTTCTCCGACTTGCAGATTTTTTTTTAACTTGAGAAGAAAAAATTAAATCTTGAACAATATTTTTTTTTTGTACTCTTGAAAGATTTTATTTTTGCGCCTCAAGGATATTTTCATTGAAGTGAAAATACATTTTTCCGTATTTGTTGGAGAGACATTTTTTTTCATTAATCAAACTAAATACATTAGTTGTGAATTTTGTTTTGCTTTTGTAAATCACACTAAGTTTGTTTGTGAATCAAACACAGTTTTTGTGTTTGTGAGGTTTTGGCACTAATTTAACTCCATAGAATTTGTCTCCTCCTGTTTTCTTTTTACTGTTGAATATCTACCAATCAGGAAGCTGTTGTGTTGTGACGTTATCAGAGATCAGGATTCCTTCAGAGGTGATCAGATTTTCATCGCATCATTTGGAGCTCCGTTTCTGGTGTTTAAATCTGCATGCGGTGACTTTTCTCTCACTAGAGGGCAGAAAAGACTCACAGATAAACATCCAGAAACAAAAACATGTCATGTGATGTCACTGAACATCTAAAACCCTCATTTCTTTGAAGCAAAGGGAAAAAAAGTCTTTTTTTTTCTGCAGCTTTAAGATAAAAGCAGAGTTTCTGTTTCAACACTACAGATGTATTTTTTATTCATGCAGATGTCTATAAGCTACAGTATGAGACCAGCTTTAAGTGATGTGCTGGTTTAAACGTCAACGTGTGGATGGAAGAATCTAGAATCTTAAAGGGAATCCTCCAATGAGCTCCAGTTTACCTTCGTTCTCTCTGAGCCACCTGTTTCTGTACCAAGTGTTTGAACAGAGAGAACTTTATTTTTTCATCCTCACTTCGTTCACTTCGTTCTCTGAAGCGTAGAATCATTTCCTGCCTCACAGCAGGGAAGTCTGGAAAAAAAGCAGGTGAGTGTGTTGTTTTCTGAAAAAGCCAAAGAGTGGAGCTGCAGCGGAGAGCAGGATCATCATCACGGGGTTACACCAGCCGACGTCTGATTGGATGTTTTGTTGTTCAGGTTGAGGTGAAGTCAGGTTAGGATGAGACTTGATTAAACTTTAAGGAAGCAGCGTCCAGTTACAGCCTCAGTCCATGAAGTTTGACCTAAATCCAACTGAATACATTACAACTAAAGTTTGTAATAAAGCAGGTTTCATTTCAAAATGTCAAGACGTAAACTCGTTTTTAATGAGATAAAAGAAGAAGAGAAATAATTTCAGATATTTACCGAGTGAAGCGAAAGAGTCCAAACAAACTTCAAAACGTTTGTTTGTTCCTGGAGGAACTTTTGAGCCGCTGCTTCCCAAACATGTTTGTTTTGTTTCTTATTTTACCTCAAACAGAAACGTCTTCGTCTGTGTTTTTAAATAAAGATTCAAAGATGTTTGAATATCTTTGTAATCCAACATATTTGGATTATTTTATTGAAGAAGCAGATAAACTTAGTTATTTTTTTAAATGTTTGAGCAGCATCAGTGGTTATTTATTGTCACTTTTTGAAATGAAACCTGTGACAGAATCAGTCCAGTTTGGATCGAGCTGTGAGGTTAAAGCTACCTGCTGTGGTTCCAGGTGTTCAGGTGTGCAGTTTGTTTCCTTCCTGTGTTTCTTTTAAAGCTTCAGATCAGAGTCCTGCTGGACCTCAGTGTTCAAACCAGACCAGTTCCACCCTCATGTGGTCCCCTGTGTGTGTTGAACCTCCTCCACCTGCTGTATCCATGGACGCTGAAACCTGTAACACACCTGTGTGTGATGATGAAATGTGCTGTTTTGGTGTTTCGTTCTCATGTGTTGTTTTAGCGCTGTTTGTAAATATTTGAAGTGTATTAAAAGAAAGCGACGTTTCTGTCGTCATGGTGACATTTGGGTCTTTTTTTTCCTCAGTGAAAACCAACAAATCTTAAATCTGAACGAGTTTCTGCTCGTCTCCATCAGCGCTACAAACCTCAGAGACTCAGCGCTCCGTTTCTGATCTTCAGTTATTTTAACTCGTCTTCATCTGGTTCTAAATCCAGACGAATTGAAATCCAGGGGCCGAAATTTAATTGGTCTGAACAAAAAAGTTATTGAGTATTACACTCAAAAAAAAAAAAAAAAAAGAAAAGAAACACTGGCTTTAATTAAATTTACTTTGTTCACCAGTTCATGTAAATGCAGCGGGTTATTTGAAACAACTTTCAGGTCGACTTAAAGCTTTAAATGATTGCTTTTAGTTGGAAACAGTGGTTCTCACTGGGAGGTTTGTTATATAACATTTGAATCACGGTCGAATGACTGAAGACTTAAAAATGATTCATTTGTAAAATCAGAGAAAATGTCCTTTGCATGATGATCTGGAACACTGTTTGGATCTGATGTGTTCAAACTGAGAAGTCTCGTCTCTGTCGCTGATCTACATGAAACAACCGAGCAGCAACCTCCAGTCTGCACTGAAATAAGCACATTTACAGCCTGGTACAAAGAATGTCTCCTGTCTGAATCGCTAATTTCACTAACAGCACGCACTGTACGGGGGCTGAATTTTTTTCTAACTCGGCAGATTTGAAGATATTAAGATCGTCAGTTGATCCAATCAGAGGCACAGCTCAGATCACGTGACTGTGGAGCGTCCTATGGTTCTACTGTGGAGACTCACAGCACGCCTCATTTCCAATATGGCCGCGCCGGCCGTTTGGCTTCAAAAGTCCGTTTAATAAACAGACGGGTGACGTCGCGGAGACTACGTCCACTAATTATAGAGTCTATGCCTACTACATACTACATGTGAATTTAGTATGTAGTAGGCACTGTAACTACCTACTACTTTCAAAAATGTAGTATTTAGTATGACTGCTCTGTTGGGTCTGTTTTGTAGTATGCTGCTCTGGTTTTCAGTTTAGGAAAATGAAACTACAGCTGATGGATGTTTTTTAAAAATTTAAATTTACAATCAAATATAAATGTACAAAATGTTACTGAGCTAGGGAAGAGAACGGTTATTATATTTTAGTGAAGAATTCTTTTAAGTAAAAGTAAAGTAGGTATAAATGACTTCAATATAACGATTAATAAATCTGTAGAAGTAAACGACTCTTTTAAGACAGGAAGTGAAGTTTTAACAGCTCTTCTTTTTCACGGACCGTTTAACTGAAGTGTTTTGTTGTAGTTGTTATTTGGACTCATTCCATGAGGTGGCAGTAATTCACCCAAACCTGAGTGCCAACCCCCATAGAGAAACGCATTAGCACCGTGCATTGTGGGAAACAGTATGCCAGGTAGACTGGTCCGATGCATACTGAAAAAATTTTCCCGGATCAGTAGGACATCCGGGAATTTTTGGCATACTGCAGATTTTGCAAGTTTTGGCGTACTGCCTACTTCATACTGAATTTCAGTCAAATCTGGAGGCACTGCTGGTGTAGGAGGCGGTTTGGAAAACAGCCGTAGTCTCAGCCGTCTGTTTCTGAAACAGATTTTTGAAGCAAAACCCCATAGGACGCTCCACGGTCACGTGATCTGAGCTGTGCCTCTGATTGGATGAACTGGTGATCTTAATATCTTCAAATCTGCCGAGTTAGAAAACGGCTTTTTTTGTCTTGTTGTGTTCGTGACTTCCAGCCTCAAGCGGACACTCAAGGAACAGCAGACTTTAGCACTTCCGCATTGTCTCATTTCCAATATGGCCGTGCCGGCCCCAAAAGTCTGTTTCAGAAACAGACGGGTGACGTCGCGGAGACTATGGAAACAACACGACGCTCCCACTTTGCAGACGTTTTCTGACACGTGAACACAAGCACAGGTGACTTCTTCCTCTGTGAATCTGCAGGTTTGACGGCCTTAACGATGAATTAAAGAGGTAATAAAGATGACTGGAACAATATTTGCTTTCTTTATGTTCAGATGATATTTTAAGGCAAACCTTAAAAAAAATAAAGAAATCAAAGTGAAACTGTTTCCTTTTCGGGTGATTTAACATCTTTTTATTCTACCGTTGAAACTTGTTGGTCAGCTCCTGTGGGGATTCAAATCAGCGACGCCTGGCTCCGATTTCTTCTCCAGGATAATTAAAGTTTGATCTCCTCAGAGAGTAAAGACGACAGTCAGAGATGAACTTGGATTAAAGGTTGTTATTACTGGTCTTAAATATCTGAGCTAAGATGAACACCTTCAGTTTGACAGGAACCACACGGAGCACGGAGCGGTACTTCTCCCGGCGGCGGTGCAGCGACTGAGTCACATTTCTCTTCAAACAGTAACAACAGAAAACACACACAGACATAAATAGCTTCTGTTTCCCTTTCAATCATTTCAAACACATTTATATTCATGATTCTGGCTCTGCTACGACACATCATTAGACCGATATATAAATTAACAACATCATCAACAAATCATAATAATAATATTAATAATAATTAGAACAATAATCATATAAACGCGTCTGTCTTCCATATAAATCTGTTAGCTTACAGTAAATGACACGTAATGAAACGATGGGACAGAGATGAGGAGGGCGGTCAGAGCTTCTCTGCTTTCAGCTCCAAACGCTGAAGCTCAGTTTCACACGTCTGAATGTTTCTGGAGGAAACTGGGACGCCATGTTGTCTCAAACAGGAGTCCATGGTCCAAATGTTTCCTGACTGGCAGTGTGAGGAACTAATGGCTGAGGCTGGGGGCTCCTGAGTTTGTTTGTAGCGCCTCCAGTGGTGATGAGTGGTACTACAAGAAGTCTCCCTGTGAGGCGTCTCCATCCTCCGCAGCGTCCCGGTGTGGAGACAGACCCAGAGTACCGCTTCGTATCTGATCTCTTCAGTCCGCTTTGAGACCCTCAGCGTGTTCGCCCCCCCGACTCTGACTCTGTAACTGGTTGCACCTGACTGTCAATCATCCCCCCGCCCGCCTGGATCACAGGGGTCACCGTCCAGGGCAGGATGTGGGTTTGATGCAGCGTCCCTGGAACAGGACCAGGTTGGCGGGGCAGTGGCAGCCGGCCACGCAGGGTTTGTGACACGGCCCGATCTCGTTCCAGTTGTCGCAGGTTTTGGTGCAGCCCGGTCCGCAGGTGTCGTAGACCGCCCCGTGTTTACACTGAGTGGCTGAGAGAAGAGAGAGAGGAGAGGTCAGGGAATCAAACCTAAACCAGATTTAAGACTCTCGCTCATTCTCAGAGCGCTCAGCAGAAAATAAGAAACACAAACAACAAAAATAACATTTTAATTTCGATCGTTTTCACAGGCTGAAATAAATTCACCTTTAAATTTAAATACATATTTAAAATCAAAATATTAGGTATGAATATAAATACCCAAAATATGAATAAAAACACTGAATAAAATCTTCAAATATAAAAGAAAATATAACAGAAAAAAAGATTAAACAAACATTAAACATTAATCAGAATATCAAATTAAAATGTTAAATATTTAATAAAAATAAAAATGTAAGATCTAAAATCTAATATGAATCAAAAATATAGCAGTTAAAAATAAATTAATGTTAAATAAAAATCGAAATATTAAATAATAATTTAAAGGTTGAATATAAATATAATAGGGAAATTGAAAACAAATATTTTTATAAATATAAGCATAAGATTTAAAATCAAATTATATTATAAATATATAATAATAAATATTTATATTATAAAATATTAAATAATACAAAGGTTACATACAAATAAATAAATGTTGAATAAAATCAAAATATTAAATATAAATAAACAAAAAAATCAGAATGTAAATACAAAGACAAACAATTATTATAAATAAAAACTACATAGGAAAATATATTTATTATGAAAATTAATGTTTCGTAAAATTCAAAAAAATATGAAATGTAAATATAAAATCAAAATGTAAACCTGAATGAAAAATGTAAATATTAACGTTCAGTATAAATCCAGTTATAGATAAATCTGTTAAATATAAATCAAAGTATAAAATATGAATACATTAAAAATTTAATAACAGATCTCAGTCTGAACGCTGTATGGTTTGGATTACGACGAAATTTGGAAAAAAATAATGTTTGGAGTTTTTTTTTGTTTGTCATAAAATCGATCAAATAAACAATCAAACTGAATTTTCAAAGAAATATTTTTAGGGGTGTTTTTTTTGTTTTGTTTTTTTTTTGCCTTAATGCAGCACTATAACGGTCAGTGATGAAAAAAACGTTAGTCATTCATATTTCAACGGTTGTCTCATGTATAATACCTGAACGCGAGTCATTTAAAGTGTAAAACTTTAAAAAGTAACTCGTTTTTTATGACTGCGCGTCTGAACGCCGCCTGCAGGCGACACTGACCCCCTGTGGAGCGTCTCATTGGAATTAATGAGTTGAGGAGTTTGTTTGTTTGTTGGGTTTATTCTGATCCTGATGTTTGTGACGTCCTGAACTCACCCATACAGGCGGCGTCGGGCCTCCAGACCACCGGCACGCCTTCCCTCTCACAGGCCCGACTGTAGGCGATGAAGGACTCACAGTAACAGTTTTTATGGACCGGACACTCGCACATATCAGTGACACACGACCTGAAGAAGAGGATAAGTCACGTCACGTCTGATGAAGCGTATCGTTTATACTCTGAACACCTTTATTCTCCCGTCAGGTGAGGGTCTCTGACCTGTAAAAGGGAGCGAAGTCTACCACACGGTGGCACTTCTGGAACTCCCAGGACTTTATCTTCTGGCACTCTCTGTGAGCCCTGAACTTGACTTTCACGCTGCCGGGGCACAGGAAGGAAGTGGGGCGGCGAGGCGGGTGCTGCTGGGAGCACACCTCGTTGCCCTCCACTCTCCAGGACTCGGCAAACTCGTCCACGTCAAACTTGAAGTGTCCGTCGCCTCCCATGGTGTCGTCTCGTTTGTGGCCGTTGTAGTTTCCACAGAGGCCGCAGAGGCGACCGCGAAGATGTGGAGCGGCGACAACCTCCACAAAGCTGTCCCCGTCCCACGTGATCTCCAGACCTGCAGGGGGGAGAGGAGCGAGACCAAGAGACCGATGTTCAGACCGACGGTGAATGAAACAATTAATGAAAAGAAGAAATCTGCATCATTCCTTCAGAAAACAAACAAACGCTCAGATTATTTCACTGCTTCCCTGAACCCTGAAAGAAATAGTTTTGGACTCAGGAACCTTCACAGATATTCTACACGCTCCTCAAACAGGCTGCGACTCCTCACCAACCTGCGATGGTGGTGAGTTTGAGCAGGTATCCGTCCAGGTCGATGTGTACTCCTGGGCCGTGGTACGGCAGGGCGATGCGGGTGCCGTTTCTCCGGACCGTCAGGTGCTGGTGGAGGCTGAGGATCAGAGCTCCCAGACGGATTTCCACGGACTGAGTCCAGGAGAAGGATCGAGTTCGCCGCGCATCGTTCTTCACCAAAACCTGCAGCAGAAACAAAAAGAAACAGAAGCTAAGGCATGAAAAGCTTCAGGAAAATTAAGATTTATTGGTTCAAAGGATTTCGTTTTTTTCTTTCCTTGTAGGAAGTTTGAAAAATACAGGTTGACTCTAAGGTATCCAGAACTTGAAACGTTCATCGTACCATGAAGCTGGAGTCCGGGTTGTTGACGTTGAAGTTATTCCCAGATCCTCCAGAGGGGGCGCCACCACAGTCCCGAGTCAGCACGTACTGACAGGTTCCCTGAAAGTTAAAGGTCCTGCCGTCGAAGGTGTTGTAGTGAGGGTCTCCGAAGACGGTGCACACACCGGGCTCTGCAGAGGGACGGAAGAAAATGTTGACGAAATAAAAAGGAAACAAAAACAAAAAGGAGTCGAAGAAAAATCTCTGAAATTACCAAAAGAATATGAAAAGATAAAAACGTCGCTGTCTTCAGTTTAGGAAAAGAAAAGAGGATCTAAAGCGTCCCACATCCAGCAGAAAGAATGGAGTATAAATAATAAACGGAGAATGTGAGACATTAATCTGAGTCAGTCAGAGGTGAAACCTGTGGTACGCTTCAGATGTTTGCTTTAGCAGCTGAACTACAGTCTGAATGTGAAGTGAAGCGTTTTATGGAGTCTTTGTAGTCCTGAAATGGGACATTTAAAGCTGCACTCCCCGACCGCAGTCTGGACCGGACTTCATGGGAAACGCTCGGCTCACACCGACATTTGTTTTCATTTCCTCTAAAGTAACATAAAGTGATCTATTTTAACATTTTAAGGCCTCAGATTGAAGACGTTGGTTTGAGTGTTTGGAGACGTGTGAGGGTCGAGGAGGACTTACTCACTTTCAGTGCAGACTGGGCAGCAGCCGGTCCTGTTCAGGATCTTATTCTGCAGAAGACAGGACACAGACACGGCGTTAGAAACACTAAACAGAGAGAGGAGATGATCTTTGATGAGATGCAGACACAGCAGAGGGTGAGAACATCACAGGAAGTCCAGACAAAGAAGAACTGAAGGAGCTGCAGGAAGTGAAAAGCATGGACGAACAGAAAGACGACTTTCACCAGCAGCTGAAACAATGACAATAACTGAGGAAACCTAATGCTCCAAGTTAACTCAGCCTGATCAATATTTGTCCTCTAAAGATCTGAGTGTTGCTGCTAACAGGGCTCAAGTTTTAGACACCATTACAGCAAAGGACCATCCATCCATCCATCCATCCATCCATCCATCCATCCATCCATCCATCGCTTATGTCATAATTTCTCTCGGCAGGCAGGACACGCTGAGATTAAAGGTGCATGGGCCAAGCTTTCTGTCTTTCGGGGAACACCGGGACAAAACTGGCCCAACCCCTTCATCAGGTCAGGGTGGGTGAGTACAGGTGTGGTGGTGAACCTCCTCTTAAGTTCCACAGAAGTCTCTTAAGCCTGAGGGGACCAAAAGAACTTAGAGGAGTTGCCCTCAGTCAAGGTAGAAACGGGAGCAGTAACTGAACTGGAACCCCAAACAAAAACTGGCAAACGTAAGAAATTGCTGAACTTGTTTGACCAAGTTGGGTTGGGGCCACTCCAGAACTACCTTGGTCCTAGGCCTGAGATACCGGGGGCTTAGCTCAGAGTGAGGTGTGACCAGGTGTGAAGCCCAACCAGAACCCCAATTCAGCACCTCCCCTGATCTCCAGTTGATGTGGATTGAGTTCCACCAGCCGGGGTGTCCCAAGATGAGTAGCAACCCAGGAGCCTCCGTAAGAAAGAGCTGCATCTCTTTAATGTGATTGTCAACGCAGATAGAAACCAGGTCTGTTGTTTCCTCAACCTGTCCAGTACCCAGAGGTCTCCCATCTACCGCTGTGATGGCAAGAAGACATGAGAGAGCCGTTATAGGAACCCTGAGTCTCTAGGCCACAGAAAACTACACACGGCCCCGAAATCAGTGAATGCTAGAAGGTTCTATTTAGTATCACATTGAACCTCTTTGCAGCTTAGACCAAGAAGGCGTTTGGCCGAATCCTGGCCACTGATGTTGTGGTCAAGAACCCTCCTCATCTCTGCCACAAAGAGAGCAGAATCAGTGCAGACAGGAACCTGCCTTTCCCACAAGGCTGTAGTCCATGAAAGAGCTTTGTCTGAAAGCTCCCCGGGCCCGTTCGGTTCTAAACATGGAGGACTGAAACTGGAAAACAAGGCTGCATTACTTGGTGAATATCCTACACTACGAGCCGGAGGTGCTAGCTTTTGTTTCTTGGTGGACCACTACTATCCTTCACAATCTCCCAAATCCCAAGATCCTTTGCCCACCGCTGCTCAGTCCCCAAAAAGAAGAGGGAAAATCGCACAATGGTGACATCACATGGCGTGAATACAACTTTTAAAGGTGAGTTTTGGGTTTATACTCAGTTACTCATTTGAACATCCAGTGCGAGACGTTAAACTTCAGGGGAACTGGAAAACCTTTGACTTTTAACTTTCAGTTAAAATACGTGAGACTGGTAATGCATTAGCATATGTCATAAATTAGCATTATGTTAAGTTAAACATTTTGATTGAATAAAGAACTCAGTTTAGGATCATGATGAGGTGGCAGAAATGGTGACGTAAGGGCGGGAACATCTGGTGACGCAACCAGGAAATAATCCAAAGGCTGGACTGTCCAATTTAACATCATGACCCGGCCTTTACGGCCTCTGAAGGCAAGTCCTTCAGAGACCAGGTCCTTTGGACGATGCAGCCCCTGAATTTGGACACAGTAACAGTGTGCTGAAAAGCACTGGGAACACTGGGAACACTGGGAACTCAGAGCAACCTCTCACTGCCTCTGAAGGTGAGACAGTGAGTCGGCACTGGGAGCTCAGGGGTAAATACAAGCTTCCCCCCACCTGCTCCAAATCAGGGCAATCAGGCACACACACACATACACACACACACACCTGGCCCTGCTCTCTGATGATCACCTCCTCAGAGTCAGAGCAGTGAAACTGAACCTCTTTGACGCTTCCTGGTAAAATGGATCTGCTGATCCACCTTTAGGCTGATGGACGTATGATTCACTGATGAAACAACATGTTGAATCACCAAATAAACACTTCAAATTAAAGCTAAGAGCTAAAGGAAAGCTGGTTTACGTGTAACAAAAATATCAGGCAGACTTTGGAGACACCCCGGTTAAAACGGTTAAACTGACGCGGATGAAAACACGTCCTCTTCTCCTCTTTTCCCTCTTTTTCCTCTTTTTTCTCTTCTTGTTGGAGAAGAAAACAAAGGTAGAAGTCGTGTTTTCAAGACGTCACTCAAACATGAATCAAATGAAACGGGGAAAAGTTCCCATTTCGACAAGTTCACAGTCAAACCAGGACGACCACAAAGACACCGATACTCCCACTTCAACCGCTACACTCTGTCTGTAACGGGAAACTCTGAATCTGTGTGTGTGTGTGTGTGTGTGTGTGTACGGTGTGTTTCATCAGTGGTGCAGATCAGAGGACTCTTTCACACACTTTTTGTTGCCTCAGGGAAACCCTTCTTTTTTCCTGTATCTCTCTCACACACACACACACATTAACAGACACACACACACACCTCGTCTGTCATCACATGCAGACGTACACTCAATACACACTCCAGAGTCCTAACCTCTGCACAAAGGGCAATCTCTCCCTTTGAAGAGAGCTGCCTTTTGACAAACTGAACACACACACACACACACACACACACACACTCTCTCTCTAACACACACACACACACACACTGACAGAGATTGGTTTTCAGGGGGCCTAAATATAGGGAACCTCTTCTTCACTGTCACTCAAACGTCACACAGACAAAAGGCCGTACGGAGACACACTGTCTCCTGAGAGACGCACACACACACACACTCTGCCGACCTGCCGCTGACCGCAGGATGACAGCATGAGAGAGAGTGTGTGTGTGTGACCTGTGTGAGAGATAAGTAATTGTCATGATAACACGAGACAGGTGTGTGAGTTTGCATATTAGCAGTCGGCTCATGACGCCTCTGATCGTTTGTTTTGAAGGTTTCACGGCGAGTGAGTGTGTGTGTGTGTGTGTGTGTGTTCTCACACCTTTCTATCAATGATTCAACACTTTATGACCTCCTTCCTTGGTCCTCTTAGGGTAGATACACTGCAAAAAATTCAGTCTAATCAAGTGTTTACGTCTGATTAGTGGTAAAACTGTCTCATTATTGTTGAAGTTTTATTTCTGCTTCTTTAAGACGAGGTTGATCCTTCCACAACAAACACTTTACACTGCAAAAAACTGAACTCTAATCAAGTGTTTACGTCTTATTTTTATTAAAAAATAAAAAAAGTCTTTTTATACTTTATATGAGCCACATTCTGACCTGACCAGTCCAGAAATGTGTCTCATTTTAAGATATTTTAAGGCAAAAATGAGGTCCGAATTACCGTAATTTCCGGACTATAAGCCCCTACTTTTTCCCTATGCTTTGAACCCTGCGGCCTATACAACAGTGCGATGGCCAACGGCCACTAGGGGACCTTCTAAATCTATGGATTTTACAGGTTACAGGTTCTGTACTGTTGTACTAAATGTTAACACTTGAATAAGTTCTGCAAATATGCAACTTGTTTGTTGAAATGTTAATAAAATGGAAGCTTCCCCAAACAGCCATCTGTTTCCCGACAATCCCCTCTGTGCACGAACCCTCACACATGGTAATTAAACATTAAAACATTCGTTTTTTTCCTTAAATTTAGCTGGTGCGGCTAATATTCAGGTGCGCTTTATAGTCCGGAATTTACGGTACTTGTAACAAGTAAACAAATTTATGCCAATAGGATAAGAAAAATTTGCTTGAATTAATGTTATTCTGATTTCAAGAAACTTGACAAGTAAATTTTTCGTACCCTTTTTTTTTTACTCGTTACGAGCGATTTGGACCTCATTTCTGTCTTGAATATCGTGAAATGAGACGTGTGGCTCACATCAAGTTTAACAAGACAATTTTTACTAAAATAGAAAATAAAACGCTCACTTAGATTTCAGTTTTTTGCAGTGTTAACATTTTATTTCGTCTATAACGTCGAGTCCCAAAAGTCTGGGATATAATTTCACAATATTTCCATCCACTGGTTCTTCTATCACAGCCTTTCTGAAACATGTTGTCACCATTAAAGTCAAAAACACATCAGATTCCACAGATTTAACATTCTAAATTTTGTCTTCTTTTTTCCAACTAAACGTGAGGTTTCATTTAGTTACAGATCACTGCAGCTATAAAAAAAAGGTGTTTATAAAACCTGTGACCACAGATGGAGGTCAACAACAATGGTGGACTGAACGTCTGACGTGTCTGAGTATTAGAATTGAAATCTTTCAGTGTCACCATCACATCAACATCAGGTGAAACTGTACAGAGACAAACGTTTATCCAAAATGCTCTTCTCAGAGTGCCGCTTCATTAATCAACAGGATGAAGTGAGTGAAACTTTCCTTTAAGCGCAGACAAAGCTCTCTGCAGACCACCTACATCAGCCCGCAGACGCCTCTCTGACCACAAACAACAGGTGAGGGCTTGTTGTAACCGCTGGAAGCGTGTGAACTTGGACTAACGCTGACACCGGCTTTAACTGCGTGACCGCCAGCGGCAGACGGTATGTGAGGAATCCACTCCATCACCCACTGACCGACACATGACCCCTGAGCCACCTCTGCGACAGGTGAACGCAGTCACACCCACAGCCTGATTTCACTCTGGCCAAAGTTCCCCGGCTCTGCTACGCCGGGATGTGAATGTTGGTTTTGGCCGCCGTGCCAGCGGAGCAGAGGAGGGCGGCTGCTCTGAGACGTCACACATGAGAGGGGAGAATGATGCAGTTGGTCACGGGCTGTAAAGTGTCAGACGGATCATCAGAGAGAGAAACAGGAGCGGAGTGACAGAGACAGATCCGCAGGTAACAAATCATCCCCGGCCTCATTCCTGCTAACGGTTCAGGGCTGCGAGTCCAGAACCCAGAGAACTCCAACTCCAAGCAAGGACGTCAACAAAAAGGCAACACTCTGCTACATCTTCATGAAGGTCTGATGAAGGTTTCGGACCACAAGGAGTCCTGCAGAGTTTAAAAACTCAGAGCCCTTAATGTAGCTCCTGAAACCAAGCTCTATGATTGGCCGGTAGGCCTGTCACTCACCGAGGGGCAGCTGGTGATTGGAACACACTGTTTAGGTCGACACTCGATGTTTCCTTTGACGCAGGCGCAGAGTGTGCAGTTCACTGACGACCACATGTCTCCTTCCTGAGAGAGAGAGAGAGAGAGAGAGAGAGAGAGAGAGAGAGAGAGGAACATAAACCTCTAAAACCACCATCCATCCATCCATCCGTCCATCCATCCATCCATCCATCCATCCATCCATCCATCCATCCATCGGCTCTCTTACCCTGTAGATCTTGTTCCGGACTCTGCAGTACTTCACCTCCTCCACCTTCACAAACGACAGACACTCGGGGCAGCACTGGTCGCCCTGACAGCTTCCTGGTCTGGAGCATCGTCTCCTGCACACCACCGTGGAATCCTGGGAGGAGAAAGTCCAGACTTCCATCATTCTGTCAGCAGAGACTGATGCATGTAAAACCTTCATGTCTGATTTCCTGGGCCTCACCTTGCAGGTGCAGGTGGTGCAGTTGTCGTGCATGAATGAATTTCCGTTTTCGTAGACCTCGCTGTGGAACAGGCAGCTCCCCAGAGACAGATCGAACACCTTCCTCTGACCTGGAGACGTTTCAGAAGTCACTTTAACATGTTTTAAATCCATCTCCACGCAGGTGAGGGTTGGAAAAGTGATTATTGGTGTTTACCGAGACATCTTGGGCAGCACTGTCCAGTGGGGGTGTGGCTGAGGTGGGCGGGGCATGAGAGGACAGGACACACCTCCCTCATGCAGAGAGTCCGCCCTCCCTGCGACGAACAAATCACAACGTTAAACACCTCATCATCCAGCCACGCGACGAGGTGAGAGCACATTAATACTGAAGCGTGTTTATGGGTTTGTTTGTCCAACGGGGGAGAAGGGGGGGTCGGGGGGGGGGGGGGGGGGGGGGGTAAGGGGACGAGCGGGGGAGAAGGGGGGGACACCGAGAGAGGGGTGAAAAACCAGAAAGAGGATGTTGTTCCAACCCAAAGTTTGGGACTCCCAAGAGACGCCAACATAACACACACACAAACACACACACACACACACACACACACACACACACACACACACACACACACACACACACACACAGGTCGGAGTGTAAACACATCTGTGAGAGACAGAGTGTGTGTGTGTGTGTGTGTGTGTGTGTGTACTCACAGTGCAGGTACATTTGATGCAGGGTTTACCCTCCGGACTGAACTCCTCCTTCTCTTTATACAGACGACCCTCAAAGATACAAGCTGCAAGAAGAAACACACCTTTAAACACACCTTTAAACACACCTTTAAACACACCTCACTTTTTGATATGCTCACTCACAACTTTAAGACTCAAACTCAGAGAAAAATGCAAACTGAAGGTACAAATATGAAGTATTTGTGATTTATCTGGGAATGAAAAGTCGAAACATTTAGCAGCTAAATTTTTTAATCTTGGAGGAATTTTTTTAAAAAAATCAAAATGCCCAGTTGTTTCTGAAGGTTCTTCTCTTTATGATTCCCTTCTGTTGGTGTACCAGATATACTGATCTGACCCCAGAAGGTGGAGCTAGAAACACTGCAGTCTGCTGATTGGTATAAAAATTGTCACTTCCTGTTTGACAGCAATAATAAAGAACAACACATAACCCGCCATGTTTAAACTTCCAGTCCACTTCCTGAAGAGAATGTTCTTTGTGTTTCAAAATTGGCGTCACGAAACGGTTCACTGTGTTGCCTTTTTCTTCTTCGTAGGATTTATTAATGGGGTACACTTAGTCATGCTGCTGTGCCGTCATGCTAGTATGTAGCTGACGCGGCTATCGGCCTCCAGCTAACAGGCTTATTTAAGACACTGAAATTATACCTGCAGATCAGGTGAAAGCAGCATTTAAAGGTGCAGATTTAAAACCCGATGCATTAGAACTGATCTAATATCTCGCAGGTTACTTTGTAGAAAATCTTTTCTTGAGATCTAATAACATTTAAATATCCAACATTTGCAAAATGTTGAATTTAAAACACTTAAACTTCTTCATTTTTTCTTCTTTTGCTCATTTTCCCACGTGGAGCTCTGCAGAGACTCTGACTGTACTCACTGGGGCAGGTGGGGCAACACTTCTTGGGGTGGATTTTAGGGTTCTTACAGTGGACGACACACTGGACCTCCGACTCGGTGATGACACCTTCCTGTCACAACCAAGAAAAACGCCATTTTAGTTTGCACATTTCAGAAGCTTGTTTTTCAACGTTTTCCTCCCCAAATCCTGTTTTTTCCCCAAACTTTACCTCAAAATAACTTTTTATTTTCCTGTCTCTTTTTTGTTGACTCTCCACTTTTTCACTCCACATTTCTCCGTTCTCTATCATCCTCCTCTCTCTGTTTGATCACCTTACTGTCCATCACTTCCTCTTCTTGCATCCTTCCTTCGTGTCACCTCTTCCTCTCACCTGTGTCCGTCTCACCCAGCCCTCCTCTTCTGTCTCTGAATCTCTGCAGCGTGTCTGCAGCACATGAAAGCCCCGAGATAAACTAAAGAGCGGAGAAAACCAACGTGCTCACACACCTGACAGCGGCGGCTCATGCAGGGTTTGGTGGAGCTGGTCCAGGACACCGAGCTGTTGTAGGATCGTCCATCCAACGTGCAGCCTGAGACAAAGAGAGAGAGAGAGAGAGAGAGAGAGAGAGAGAGAGAGAGCTCTATGTGAGTATGGAATAAAATAGTCACACCATCCTGAATCTACAGGAACTTTACCAAGAGACCAGGAACCTTTAGAGGAACTCAGTGCAGTGGGTCCAGATTAATTCCAGCACCGTAACAGCAGCTGTTTAAGGCTAAAGGGTCTTTTAGGACTTTTAGTGGAAATGTGCCTTTAACGGACCCAGTTTACAGCCCAGCTCAGTAACTCCACACCCTCAAGCCCGTCTGCTCAGGCCTGAATGAAAAGCCTATTCATTTCCTCCCAGTTACAGTAAGAGCGCTCAGATCAATGTTTAACTTTCCACAGAATGAAACCCGATCAGAGCATCGATCCGCTTCCCTCCGAGGAAATCAAACCCTCTGATACCGAGCCACCGCAGAGGAGGACAGCTAGAGACTGATCACACACACACACACACACACACACACACACACACTGTTAGACCACACGAGATCTTTACGCTGAGTCCTTGGTGTTCTCTGAAATTAAACAGGGCACTCTTTACAGAGAGACTCTCTTTGATTGTTGACAGGATTTAAGACTAGGGATAGACCGATTATCGGTGCATATATTTGTCATTTTGACCCATATCGGCATCGGCCTTTTTTTAATATGACGGCCGATAATAGGTCACTTCAAAACTTGGCAAAGGAAAGCTATTCTTAACTACTTTGCTTCGGTTAGCGAAAGTCTGCTAGCTTAATGCTAACATGAATGGAAAATCCCGTTGACCGGCTAACGCAATTAGCATGGTGACTATCTCACAGTCTATGAACTTATTATAACTTTCACAGCTTGCTTGGCTCTTGAAAATGATATTGTTATTGTAATTGTTTGAAGTTAAAAAAAAAAAAAGATAAACATTTTAGTTGTATTGAAATTTTGAAACAGTTTAAATACTGTAGAAAACTTAAGGGAGCTATTTATTTGTTTAAATTTGTATTTACCTTTAGAAGACATGCTGCTGAGCCTGGAAAATGTTAAATAAACATGTGCTGAAAGGCATTTAAACAAAGTTAAGGATCAGAGTTTGTATTATTCAAAATTTTGATGCCAATATATTCACTTTTACTGCAAATGAATATCGGCTGCAAATATCGGTTATCGGCCTCCTTCACGACTAATAATCGGTATCGGCCCTGAAAAAAGCACATCAGTCTATCACTATTTAAGACATTTACGTCGTCTATCCTTTATAACATATCAACCTCAGTGCTTCATAAAACTAAAGCTTTGAAGGTTTGTCTTCCTTGGATCACTTTTGGTAGATGCAGATCAGGAATTTACATCCTCACACTTTTTTCTGCTTCAACTCATCAGATTTAAGGACAAATCGTTCACTTAATCCAACCAATCCAAGATAATCAACAACACACCTTTGATAAACTAGCTACTCGAGAGCAGAAGAGTCTGAATAACGTGATTTTTTTCTTCAGAACTTTGAACGTCGCTTCATGATGGAGAGAATTCAAAGAGAGAAACACTCGTCTTGGAGCATCACTTCTCAGGATTCATAGATTCTCTGATTCCAGATTTTCCAAGTCCTCACTATTTTTCTATCAATCTATTTATTTCACCTTCATCTAACCAGGTTGGTCCCAGGTAGAGCTGCAACAATTAATTGAATAATCGATTATTAATCGATTACTAAATTAATCGTCAACTATTTTGATAATCGATTAAGTCATTTAAGTAATTATTTTAGAAAAAAGGTCCAAATTATCTAATTTCAGCTTCATAAATGTGAATATTTTCTTCTTTCTTTGCTTCTTTATGACACTCCTGAATATCTTTGGTTTGCAAACCAGGCATTTGATGATGTCATCTTGGAATCCAAAAAAATCATTGACATTTTTCACCATTTTCTGAAATTTTATGGACCAAACAACTACTCGATTAATCGAGAGAAAAATCGAAAGATTAATCGATTATGAAAATAATCGTTAGTTGCAGCCCCAGTCCCAGGTTGGACTCAGAGCTGAAACCAGGTGAGCTAAAAACAATGATATCGTAAAGAAAAGTCTTTTACTTTAGATTTAAAAACATGCAGCTTGTGTATTTCATGTTATCCTGCAGTGACTTGGATCAGCTGTGCAGAAACAGGAGGAGCCTCTGCCTCCAAACCATCGAGCTGGCTCCACAATCCGAGAACCAAGAAGGACCAAACACCAGCTGTGAGGTCTGACGGTGAAAACCTGCTGCGTATTTTCACTGC
>CM061148.1:2511907-2551907 GCA_030710495.1 Labroides dimidiatus
TTAGGGACGAGACGGAGGAGAAGAGGAGGGATGCTGATGGGAACTGGTTTCTCATGCTGTCAGAGATGAATGTGTGTTTTTACCACAGCGCCCCCGTGTGGCTGGAGTACAACACATTCACACAGTTGATGAAACTGTTTGGATTTAATCTGGATTATACTTTAAAGAAAGAAAAACATGAATAATCACATCAGTCTGGCTGTCGAATGTCCCGTGTTAGCTCACATGTTGCTGTCAGGTGTTTCTCAGGTAACCCTCGCCCCTCCTGTATTGATCAGCTCCTGTTTGAGGTGAGACACTGACAGGATGTGACCTTTGACCTCCCTCTCAGATCGATCACTGTGACTGAGTGTAAAACTTCTCTCTGTGTGTGCTTCAAGAATGTTTGTTTGATCGATTAAAGGGACACCCTGACCTCTGACCTTTGACCTCCAGCATGTCGAGAGCAGCAGATTTAACTCTGTCCGACATCCGCCTCCAGCAGTGATTTCAAACATTACAAATGGCTCTAAAGAAATGTTCGGTCACATGGTTGATGCTCTGTTTGCCTTAAAGCTCATGAAGAAGAATTCGTTTTTGTTTCTGTTCCATAATCAGATCTAAACTCCATAAACTGAGGAGACTGCTGCGTTTCATGAGCTGCTTTACGTCCACCACACTGCAACGAGTCAGACACGTCTGAGAAGGTCTTCCTGATGCCAGAAGAAGAACATCTCTGAACACACAACACGTCCAACCTTGAAGCAGACTCTACTGAGGCTACAGTCCACACGGGCTCACCAAAACTGGACCACAGAAGACTGAAAAACGCTGCCTGGTCTGATGAGTCTGGATTTATGTTCCCTGGAGTCCCAGACACAGACTCAGTCCCCAGATCTCAGTCCAGCTGAGCTTCTTTGGGATGTGGTGGAACGAGAGATTCTCATCATGGATGTTCAGACCACAGATCTGCAGCATCTGTGTGACGCTATCATTTCAATACGAAACAAAACCTCTGAGGAAGGTTTCCAGCAGTTTGTTGAATCTATGAAAACAAGAATTAAGAGAGTTCTGAAGGCCAAAGGGGGTCAAACCCAGGACTAGCAAGGTGGACCTGATAAAGTGACCAAAGAGACAAACGCCGAGTTTTTCCCCCTTTTTTGCTGAAGATGAGATGAGAGGAGAGGAGATGAGATGAAATGATGGAATGAGGGGATGAAATGAGATGAGAGGAGATGAGATGAGATTAGGAAATAAAAAAGGAGGATGAAATGAGATGAGATGAGGAAATGAGAAAGGATTAGAAGATGAGATGAGCTAATAAAACCAGGAGGTGTGATAAGATAAGATGAGATGAAAATATGAGATGACAGAAGATGAGGAGAGGAGATGAGATTGAGAGATGAGATGTGAGAGGATACGGAGAGATGAAATGAGGAGATGAGAAAAGATGTGAGAGATGAGATGATATAAAGTCTGTGAAAAATAACTTTATAAAAGTAAAAAATTGAAAAGAAAGAAAAAAACAAGTCCTTCACTCATGAGAAAATGAGATCGGAAGATGAGATCAGAAGATGAGATCAGAAGATGAGGAGAGGAGATTAGATTGAGAGATGAGATGTGAGAGGATATGGAGAGATGAGATAAGGAGATGAGAAAAGATGAGGAGAGATGAGAGAAAATGAGAGGGGATGAGAAAAGATGAGAAGATTAGATGATATAAAGTCTGCGAAAAATAAATTTAAAAACGTAGAAATTGAAAAGAAATAGAAAAAAATAAGTCCTTCACTCATGAGAAAATGAGATCAGAAGATGAGATCAGAAGATGAAATCAGAGACAATGAGAGAAGATGATATGAGAAGAAGTCTTTGCAAAACGAATTAAAATAGGGGAGAATTTTAAAGAAAGAGAAAAAACAAGTTACTCATGAGAGGATGAGATGAGAACATTCGATATGAGTAAGTATGATAAACAACATGTAAATAAACTGGAATAGAATTTATAAAATTAAAGTATTAAAAGACAGAATTTACGAAGAATGTAGAAGATAAATGTGAATTTGAAATGTGTCTACAATCTGAGGCAGGTTCAACAGGAGCCCAACACAGGTGCTCATGGCTTGCAGGTGATCGGATTGTTTTAAAGCTTCTGTGAGGAGCTTTAAACCGGCTTTAAAACAGACTGAACCTTCAGGTGAGGCCTCCACCTGAGCTACAGAAGCAAACGATGCCGTCAGCATGGGACTGGAAACTCTTTATATTTCTGACGCTTGTAATCGCTGCAGTCTGTCACTCAAGGTGAGTTAAAGCTGGACTTGATGTTTTGATGTTTTTCATAACAGGTCACACTCATTAGGGTCAGCAGACAGGGGGCGCCAACATTTATCAGCGTGCATGAGAGGAGCTCCAGACAAGACGACAACAACCTGAAGTATCATGGCAGGAGAAGTCGAGTCAGGTGATGCAAATCAGAGCGAGAGAAGAAGTGAAAGAATGAGTCAATCTGAGGGCGAGCGAGGAGAGGAAGAGCCGATGAGAGAGTGGAAAAAGACACGGAGATGAACAGACGGATAGAGGAGGATGATGAAGAGCGTGACGGAGATGAAACCCTCTCTCTCCCAGATAAACGATCATCACGGCGACCGGCCTGTCGATCAGTCTGTCAGCCACATCCACTCCTGGCCCCATTACAGCGCCCGGCCTCACCCCGAGCCACACAATGCCTCCTCTGTGTGTGTCTGCATCCGTGTGTGTGTGTGTGTGCTCGCAGAGCCATTAGCAGGTAGCCAAAGACCCCCCCATCCTTCATGAAAACCTCCCAGACCCGTCCGTGTATGAGTGACACTGGAGCCCTGACGTCTCCCCGACCCCCTGAAGACATCACGGCGACACGGAGCGTTTCAGGGATGAAAGAAGAGGAAGGAGAGATCTGAAGGTATAAAACCCTGAGCTTCAGGCTTTAAGAATCTGAGTTCAACCTTCAGATTTCATCACTGGGGAAAAATCGACTCTTAGACTGTCATGAAGTCGAATCATCAAAGATTTCAGGTTGATATCCTGCAGAACTATAGATTATTTTTGCATGAATAACTTGATTTTTTTGCACGTTTTCTTCTGCAGAAAACGAACAATTCACCAGAATGTGCACTTTTTTTTAATCATTTAGATATAAATGAAAACATTTCTGCAGAAAACGAGACAAAATGAGACGTAACTTATTTAATCGTAAAGAAAAATCTGTCTGCAGCACCAAACATGCATCTGAAAGATTTTTATGTTCCTGCTTTAAATAAAAAACTGCATCCAGGATGTACACAAGAACTAAATTTAATCAAGACTGGGAGCTAAATGTATAAAGTTTATGAGCATTTGTGTGTGTGTGTGTGTGTGCGTGTGTGTGTGTGTGTTTCGGGGGTTAAAGCAGAGATGAAAGGCCGCCCATTGCCTGCTGATGACTGATAGCATTCAGCAGGGCTTTGGCTGATGTCTGCCTGATAACACAGAGGACGGCTCAGTCAGACGGCAGGCAGAGGGGAGCCACCGAGCAGCCAATCAGGAGCCGGGGTTTGGAGACTGAAAGTCATATTAACCATGAAGAGAAGCATCCAGAAACTGGACGTGTTTACGGTGACGGAGACACGGAGACAAACAGCTTCTCTGCGTCCTGCTTCACAGCTTGGATCTGCTCAGCCAACCAGAAGCAGGTGTTGTTCTTGGACGTGCTGCATGTAAACACATCTGGACCAAAGATGCAACAGCAAACAAGCGGTTCTTGTGCACACACACACACACACACACACAACGTGAAGCCCTGCAGCAAAAATCACACCTGCGTACTTCCTGCAGGCCGCTCGTGTGACGCCTTTAAAAAGCTCCGGTTCAGCCGATGTGGAGGCAGTGACACAGAAAGGCTTTGTTGGTCCATTCTCATCCCCTAAAACAAAGAGGTCTGCAGCAGCCGGGGGGAGGAGGGGGGAGGGGGGGTGCAGCGGGGGTCAGAGGTCAAAGAGCACATGTTCCAGGAAAGAGTCGTCCCCTGTTTAACAGCCGGGCCGAGCCAGGACAGCATGACGACGGGCAAACAATCCTCAGAGAAAAGTAACGAGTCGAGTTTTAAAGAGCCGTCTCTCACTTCACACTTCAGAAAACCTCAACAAGAAGCTCAATAAGCAGCTTTCAGAGAGTCAAACCTGATGCAGTATTTCCTCATCAGAGCAGAGAGCAAACAAAGCAGGACGAGAGCCACTCAGCCCCCACGATAAGGATAACCAGATTAACCAGGGAGGAGAAAACACGAAGGTTTGAGACCTACCAGACACACGCAGGTGATGCAGGGGTTGTCGGTGATGTTGGGGATGTGGAGGACTTCTCCCTCGTTCTCACAGCTCGCCTCCGTGCCTGCGCCAGACGACAGGAAGGGGAAAATGAATGAAACATGATCATCTCTGACAGAAACCAGGTAGAAAGGTGGATGACATAACAGCTCCCCAAAAGTGGAGCCATGTATGGGGGCTCCCCAAGATGTTAGCCCCACAAATGACTCTCTTCTGGCTCAGATCCACTGGACTCTGCTCGCTTCAGATCTTTACGCTTTACAAAAAAACAGTTTGTCTGTGATTCGTGTTTTCTGGAAGGTTTCAGGCATCA
Organism: Labroides dimidiatus; assembly: GCA_030710495.1. NCBI lineage: Eukaryota > Metazoa > Chordata > Actinopteri > Labriformes > Labridae > Labroides > Labroides dimidiatus. Next base: position 2,516,534 of record CM061148.1, read on the forward strand.
TGGGAGTAAAAACCCTGCAGAAAAGAAGCTGATCTGTGGACGCTGGAGGTGCAAACTTCTCCTTTCATCTCTCAGTTGTGACCAATTTTCTGAGTTCACAAGATTTGAAAATAAAGCTTTACATGTCTAAAAAAGCACGCCATGATCATGTGACGCTATGCCGATTTCTCTCAAGGTGTTTCTGAGGATGTGTTTGTGCATTTGCAACGAAGAAAATCAGAATCTCTTCGTGCTCGTCATCGCTCTCAGGATGGTTTAGGACGCTCTTGCAGCCGTTTCTCCTCCTCGTCTGCTCTGTGTGTCCAGGTTTGAACAGAGACGTCTAAACCGCGCTCTTAAAAACCTGAGAGGGTCAGATCGTCAGGAGGGCGAGTGTAATCTGAACCCAGCGCAGGAAACGACCCCAAACAGAGGGGTTTATGGGTAGAGACACACAGATGTCAGCGGCTCCTCCTCCTGCTCTGCAGACAGACATGAAGTGATGTTCAGCTGTTTGTTCCTGAGCCAGCTCTTTCTGCTCCGAATCATAACTTCCTTCCTCGTAGGAAGTTATCGTCTGAGGCGAGGTTTGGGCCGAGGTCACTGGAGGTGAGTGTCAAACTACTTCCTGTTTCTGTCGTGTCTCTTCCTGTGATCTTATCTCTCTCACTTTAAACTGGTTTGATTGGTTTGATGCTTCTTATCCTGATGTTTGATTCACATCTCTCTGTTCTCATGTTCTTCTTCTCATCTCTGGAACTCTGGTTCCTAAATTCTTTACGCGTCTCGATTCAGGACATTTTTTTTTATCTTTCTTTTCATCCAAAAACTAAAAATCTTTGCAGAACCTTCAGCTGACAAAGCTGAAAAATTTCCCTCTGATACTTGCTAAAAAAAACCCTGCTGAGCAGAAACTTTTGGAGTCTCATCGATGCTTTATCAGCTCTGACCTCAGGGTTCGTCTTTAAATTGATCACTAAGTTTGCATCACGTCTCCTGACAGATAGCCGCGTGCTAATCAAAGACAGAGAGCAGAGTGTGATCCTTTCAGCTCGGACCTGTCGGCTTCAGTTTCAAGCTGTCTGTGCAAAATTCTGCCCAAAAAAAACGTAAACGTTGATTTTCAGAAGCCTCCACCTGCAAACATTTTGTTCGTTCACACACGTCCCTGAAAGCAGGAGCAGGAGACGAGTCTCTGGAGGCCGAAGATGAAGCTACAGAGAACTTCATGTGTTTATATCAACGCTACGAGTAACTCATCATCATCTCTGCTCTCATCTTTCTTCTCCAGCGTCAGATGCTTTTATTCAATCTGCCAAATATTCTTCACGGCGTTTTCACCTCAGCTCATCTCTGGGTTCAGTCGGTTTTAGTTTCAGTCTGGGTCTGGGTCTGGGTTAAGTCCTGGTGAAAGTCTCAGCTGTTTGTATTCTCACATGAGCTCACAGTAATATTTTTTGGACGTGTGTGAACGCAGCTCGACACTAACGTCTGCGCTCCGTCGCGGCGCCGGATCAGATCAGTCTCCATTCAGGTCAGTGTGTCGACTCACACTGGATTTGTTCCAGCAGGTCGCAGCTGATACGCCGCCATCCTGTTTCCTGCTGGATGCTGAAGCTGTGACGCATCATTTCACCGCAGGGAAGATCAAGCGGGACAGGAAGTAGTGCACGGAAACTACCTAAATAAAAGCCTGTGACTTTCAAAATAAAACAAACTGACAAAACCAGATTATAAACATCACACTGAGCGAAGACACACCAGGAGTCGACAGGTTTGAGGTTTAACAGCACAACGTGAATGAAGAGAGGATTACTGACGGAGAGGGAAGAGCGCAAACACAGTTAACGCACAATGGAGCAGAACAGGACCGCAGACGCAGCTGGTGTATTTGAGACGTAAAGCTTTGTTTAAGGTCAACAAAGTCAACGAATAATGTCACCTAGCAGCCTTGCCCCCTCGTACATCTGAAGATTTCTAACTTCACAACAGCTCCTCGTGTCCGGAGAACAAAAACAAAAATACTGTATTTATATGATTCATCGCACAGAGGTCACCGTGGCAACCACGTGATGAACAATTCCTGAAATTGTGGCCACACTCAGCAGAGAAGAAGAACGGGCCAAAAAAACCTGTTAACAGCGTCAAAAACTTCTTCTCTGGTTTAGTACTTATTGTGGAGGAAGTGTTCGTGGTACATCGCCCCCTGCAGTTTGGGAACGGACGCCAACAGAGTGTGAGAAACCAAAACTCAGCCTCAACAGCCAGTTTCCACCAGCAGAGCCTTTCACGGGTCGAGCGTGGGAGAAGTTTTACGAAACGCAGACGTCTAATGTCCTAATCTGATACTCTGGTTACAGAAACATTAACAGAGAATTTTAGAGAAGATTATTTGAATTTTGTGAAGTTTTGTGGAGTTTGTGTGTGTGTGTGAACGCACCACGAGGCAAAGAAACAGCTTCTACCACCAGAAACCTTTCCCTGACGGAGCGCAGGAGACGTTTTAAAAAACACAGACACGTTTTCTGTCCTTCAACTGGAGACAAACAGGATCTGAAATAAACTCAGAGCTTCGGTGTCAGTTTTCTGTTAGAAAACGCTGAGTTTAGCTTCTTTCATTCATTATTTGATATTCTAATAAAAGACGCGTGCAGAGAAAGTTTGTGGAAGTTTTTTGGAGTTTGTGGTGCATGTGTGAATGAACCGTGGCTGTAAATCTTCCACAGGTTGCTCTAAATGCAGACATAACCTCAGCGTGTTGATGGTCTGAAGCTCAGAGTATCAAAGGTTTGGTTTCAGATTCAGACAAAGTTTTTTTAATCAGGATTTAAGTCGACTAAACTCAGGAACAACGTCTCCTCTCACAGCAGCGAGTCGCTCAGCAGACGAACCCCGCAGACTCCACCAACACTGTAAAATTTACAGCCTTCAAGTGCAATTAAACCGGCAGGGCTGTAAGTGGAGGAGGAGGGTGAGGAGAGGGGGGAGAGGGGGGTTAAGAGGGGTCGGAGGGTGCAGGAGAGGAGGAGGAGGAGGAAGGTCTCTGAGGTCTCATATTCAGTCTGACAGAATCACTTCCTCTTCTTCGTCCTCGTATCTCTCCATCAGGACCTCGCTCTGCCGGCTGATAGCTCATGCATATTAAATCTCACCGCCGGGCGTTCAGAGTGGAAACACATAACCTGAGATTATTACAAACATGAGGAGGAGGAGGAGGAGAGGAGGCCGCGAAAGGGCGAGGGTCAACCAGGCTTCAATAGAGACTTTAATTTAAAATCTACGTCCAAATATGAAACACGACGACATCTAGAGTCTGTTTTATCTGCAGAATTTACATAAATGGTTCCAAAACCAGCGCAGAACATAATCTGAACTGAATCTGACTAATCCTGCTCACATGGTGCCTCAGGAGCAGTTTGGAGCCGAAGGACGTGCTGACATGAGACGACCGACTCAAACCGAGCTGCAGCTTCATTAAAGTCTGAGTCGCAAAGTGCATCAACTCCAAGCACCACACCTGAGTTTGTCTCCCCTCGTTTTTAACATCTCCTGTTTTCCACCCGCTGCTCTTCATGCATCAGATTCTTTTCATCAACTTAGAATCAAAACACAAAAATAAGTCGTGACAGGAACTAAAATCCTGCAACAAGAATCTGAACTCCTGGAAAACTTCTTCAGATGCGTTAATGTGCAGAGTTTTAGGTTTCATGTGACACTTGAAGGATGTTTTTCTTAGTTTTTATCATCAATCAAATGTTTTCAGATCCTCCTTAATTCTGGATGCAGATTTCTCAAAGTGAAATCAGTAGAAGAAGAAGATGAACTCCATGACACACTCAGACCTGGTGCTGCTCTCATCCGATCTGTTGTTAAATATTTATGATGAGATTCAAGTTTAACAGAAAAAAGCTCGACAGTTTTAATCCTATAAAACTCACTTTCTGACTGATATTGAGGATTATCTTGGATTAAATTACGGCCCGCAGCTCTCTTCACTCCAAAACAACAAATTTAAGAGTCAGATCCAAAAACCGGATCGTCCTGGAGCAGATTTATCCTGCGGTTTTGGAACAAATCCGGAGGATCTCTGCGCCTGATGCTCCACCTGCTGCAGCTAAAAAACTGTCCAACCAAGACCCAAGACCTCAAACCACCTCCAGCCCTCTCCGGGTGATAACAGAGCACATCTGAGATAACAGGTGGAGGAATCAGCCCTGCAGAGAGACTAAGTCCTCTCCTGATCCGGACAGCTTCCAGGCCCTGCGCGGCTGTTTCATGTCAAACAGACACACATGCCGGACCGCAGAGACCCATCTGGTACAGGTTTGGTCCCCCCTCATCTGATCTGTGTTTTTGCTTCAGGAGCAGAGATAGCAGCCAGGAGAGGGGAGCCCTGATAATCCGGATCTCTTCTTATCAGGGGCAGAGCGGACGTGCGTAAAGCGGATCCTGTTTTCTTGTCATGTGAGGGTAAAAGTGAAAGCTCTGATCCGAGTCCGCTTCTAAATGAAATTATGGAGCTACTGAAAACCTCTCCATGACCCCGAGGAGGCAGAGGAACTGGATAAATGCGCCTGATCTAATAATCTGATCCTGTTCCCTCAGAGCGCGCGGGGGGAGGCGGGTCAGAGCTGTCCCTCACGCCGCTGATGGAGGCCTGAACGCGGAGCAGCCTCCAGCGGGCTCCCGGCCTCTTCTGCGCTCCACCTCCACCTTTCATTCACCTCGTTTTCTCCTCTTCTCGTGTCTCTGTGCGCTGCAGGGCGGAGAAATGATATCCTGTGATGCAGCGCGGCTGTCAACGGAGAGAAAATACCGATCCGAGCTGGCGGGGGAGCGCGGTTTGCGCTTTAACAGCCTGTTTTTAACGTCAAAAAAGCGCGCTAATTACAGCCTCCACAGGCGCAAACAACTATTTAAGAGAAGACGGCTTTTAATTTTAAAAGAGAGGACTCTGAGTTAAAATTTTAAATATCGGTTCAATGTCCCTCCGTCTGATTGAATTCTATTAGCTGGAGGCCTCATGATTTATGGAGGCAGAGAAATTTACGCGCAAATAACAAGTTCTGCTGCATAAGGAGCGCGCGGGGAGGATTTTTGTGGCTTTTTTCTCCCTGTTTTCACCTCGCAGGGAGGCACAGGGAGGATAACCAGGGTTACTCTGAAAACCAAATCTATTTTCAGCATCTTGACACCGCAAACTCAAAATTTAGACGCTTTCCAGGCCACAAAAACGCTTTAAAATTCTGTTTCCCTCCTTATATGCGTTTCTTTTCTCCTGTTTTGTGAATAAAAACTCGACTTTCAGAAGTTTTTGAAGCAGAAAGTTTGTTTCTGATTTGAAAGACGTTTCGCTGTTTTTAGATTTTACTTTTTGAGGTCAGGCTGAACGTTTCTGTTACTTTTAGTCGCCTCAAACCCAAAGTAAAGCGGTGAAGTGACTTTGATTCGCTGCAGAGTAAAACACAGAGTGCAGGAGCTCGGAGGAGACGCGGCAGACTAAATGACCGGGCTTTGGGTGGATTTTTACGCACGGTGGGTGCTCTGATGTGTTATTAAGAAGCCGTGTGATTCCCTCTTATCTTACCTGTAATTAACGGAGAGGAGGACCGGGGCGTCAGGAGCAGCAGCAGAAAACAGAAGAAAAACCTACAGGTGGACCAGGAGGGAGGGCGCGAGCAGCAGCGGAGCAACATCCTCAGGAAAAGGGAGCAGAGAACCCGAATCAAACTAATCCAACAAGATCCAGGTCCGGAGAGGAGAGGCTCATCAGTCCGCGCGCTTGAGCTGAAATGCAAAGCGACGCGCGATCACACCGACATTAAAATGACAAAGACGCGCCGAGAGGCAGCAGACAGCGCGGCTGCTCATGTCAGGACGACCATGAACCACGAAGCAGTCCAAAACCCTGCGCGTGAGAGTCAGATCCAGAGAGTCCGGGGCGCAGAAAAGCACACAGTCCTGGTTCTGAGTCCACAGCAGCTCCGGGTCCTCTGTGATAAACCAGAGAGGGAAGTTCCTCCAGGAGGAGATCCGTTCAAATCCGCGCTCCGGGTCCTGAAGTCCGTGACGCGCATGGATGCTCGGTGCCGACTGTCCGAGACGCAGCAACAGACCGCACACACTCTCTCTCTCTCTCTCCCTCTCTCTCACACACACACACACACTCTATCTGAGCAGCGTGAACCGGTCTCCTCTCCTCTCCTCCCTCACTGCGCTTAAAGCGGACCTGTGGTGTCGGAGCGCAGCTCAGAGCCAGAAAGTCCTGCCTCCTCTGTGAGAGCCGGGACCTCCTCCTGCCTCCAGACCAGAGCCTCTGTGGTCCTGTGAGAGCCGTGGGTCTCCTGCAGACTGCTCCCAGAGCTCCTTTTGTTATTTAAAGGTTTTAATAATCAGGCGCTCTGCTCCTCTCTGTCTGTCTGCTACTGAACCCCGGAGTGCTGTAAACTCTCTCTCTCTCTCTCTCTCTCTCTCTCTCTCTCTCTCTCTCTCTCTCTCTCTCTCTCTCTCTGTGTGTGTGTGTGTGTGTGTGAGTGTGTGTGCACCTTGGGATCCAGTTTCATTACCGACGAAGCAGGGGAGCTACATGTGCTTTATGTCTGATGAAATGAAGAAGAGAAAAGATCCAGGGATTCCTGTCAGACCCAACATTTACAGTTCTTACAGGCTCGGGGTCAGACTCAGACTCAGATCCAGGTTCAGGGTCAGACTCAGAGGGCCTGGAACATTTCCTATCTGTAAAATAAAAATTTGTCACCTTGATGTTTTTAAAATGCTGCTTCAGATTCTCGAGGAAACATCTGAGAGGATTTTAAAGTCACTAAAGTATTTTTCACATCCTGCGTCTCTTCCTTCTTTTTTTTTTTTGGACTCTTTCATTGATCCAAACATCTTCTCTGCGTCTCACTTTGGCTCATGTGACCTTTGTTTGTCCTGCTTTTGACCACTTTAATCAGATTTCTGCAGCATGCATTAAATGTGGACGACGTTCAGCAGCTTTTTTCTGCTGTTTTTAGCAGCTACAATAAAAAAAAAGCTGTTTGTGTTTGACTTTGTCTTTCTCCAAATGTTACTCTGGGCTTTTCTCGCTCCTTTATTCAGAGGATCAGTCGATGGACTCTTTGACTCTTTTCATCCTCCACATATCTCCTGTTATTTTGTACTCACGTCTTAATTCAGAGAAAAGTTCAACACAAATTTTAGAGGATTTATTGCGTCTATTTAAACTCTTATGGACACGCTCTTCATAAATAAACTGTAGGAAAATGTAAAAAAAAAAAAAAAAAACACCTGTAAATTCCTCTCAATCTTCTCAGATTCCTCCAATTTTTGGCGGCTCTGAAAAGGGTCAGCATGGTCTGAGGGGCCTCCAGGGGCCTCAGCGGATCAGCTGTTCTTTTGCATCAGTAGGTTTTATATGCAAATCCAAAAAAAAGACACAAAAGACTTTAAATGAAAAGAAAAATGTCTGAATTTTTCTTTCTTAAAGATCAAAGTGAAAACATTCAGAAAATCTCCTCCACGCTCCGTCTGCATCATGCCTCCATAAATCTGCAGTCTGGAGTCGACATTAAAGTCTTACATGACAGATGAGGAGGATTGCATGACAGTGTGTGTGTGTGTGTGTGTGTGTGTGTGTGGAGGCTCTTTAAAGTCGCAGCTCGTCAGAAGCTCAGACGGGAGGAAAAGCGAGTCTTCAAAGAAATAATTAGGACCCACCCAGCAGCTTTTAACTGAGCGTCAGACGCTGAGCTGCTGCTGCTGCACGCCGAAACACACACATACACACACACACAGATCAGATGTGTGTGAGAGAGAGTGTGTGTTATGGGAGCAGAGCAAACGGTTAGGAAAAAAACAGAGTGAGAGAAAGTGTGTGTTCATGTGTGGCAGAGAGAAAAGAGGAGCTGAAGTGTGTATGTGTGTGTGTGTGTGTGTGTGTGTGTGTGTGTGTGTGTGTGTGTGTGTGTGTGTGTGTGTGTTTGGGGGAGTCTGGGTAATATTAACCACTAGATGGCAACAAAGAGAGAGAGAGAGGAGGTTGACCACAAACACACACACATTAAACACACACACACAGCTTTCCAAGCAGCTGAGCGGTGGAGGAGTGGACGTCTTCTGGATTCTGAGGTCAGAGAGGTTTGGGATTCAGAGTCAGTCTGGACTTCAGTGGACCTCCTCGCCCACAGGGTCACACGGAGCTCCAGAGGAACTCAAACACCGAGGAGTTGATCAGAAAGTCTTGAAAGCTCAGAGTGAAGATCTTCCACTGACAGAACACGGAGGAACATGGAGGAACACGAGTCTGCAGGACTGACCCACAGGGAGGAAAGTCCACGCAGCGTCTGAGCGTCGTAGACCGGCTGCAGACGGGAGGGGGTCCCTGTGGCTCTGAGGTTAAAGCCCCCTGCAGTCGGCAGGTCTGGTCCTGAGAGGCTGTGAGGGGGAGGATGGGGGAGGAGGAGGGGGAGGGGAGAGGTTAAACCCAGCTGTCTGAGTCAGGAGACTCTCTCTAAGCCACTTTCCCATCAGCACCCCTGAAGTTTGGTAGAAACGTATCACCAGAGCTTCCAGAGCGGCTCGTTCACACACGCTCCACATGAAGACAGTTCTTCAAACTCTTTCTTTAACCCTGATGCTTTATTCACTCTGGAACGCCTCGCTCTCATTGGTTCCTGCAGGATTCAACAGTCATCACCTTCGCCGCTGATGCAGAGCTGGAAGGAAACGTAGCGTACCCAGAGAGTACCATGAGGGAGCAGAGGCGGTCTGGATCCAGCTGTTCACATCAGCACAACACGGCCAAAACCCTTCTGACTTCCTCTGGAGATCAGCCAATGAGAGAACATGTCAGGGCGTGATCAGGGAACGAGCAGGAGTGATGGCTGATGGTGTTCATATCAGGTGACCCAAAGAAGACAACAAGGTCGGCCCGTTAGTCAGAGGGTCCGTGAGTCAGAAAATCAGAAGGCCCGTGAGTCAGAAAATCAGAAGGCCCGTGAGTCAGAAGGCCCGTTAGAAGGCCCGTAAGACAGAAAATCAGAAGGCCTGTGATTCAGAAAATCAGAAGGCCCGTGAGTCAGAAAATCAGAAGGCCCGTCAGTCAGAAGGCCCGTTAGAAGGCCCGTAAGACAGAAAATCAGAAGGCCTGTGATTCAGAAAATCAGAGGGTCCGTGAGTCAGAAAATCAGAAGGCCCGTGAGTCAGAAGGCCCGTTAGAAGGCCCGTAAGACAGAAAATCAGAAGGCCTGTGATTCAGAAAATCAGAGGGTCCGTGAGTCAGAAAATCAGAAGGTCCGTGAGTCAGAAAATCAGAAGTCCCGTAAGTCAGAAGGCCCATCAGAAGGCCCGTTAGTCAGAAGGCCCATGAGTCAGAAGGCCCGTTAGAAGGCCTGTTAGTCAGAAAATTAGAAGGCCTGTAAGTCAGAAAATTAGAAGGCCCATGAGTCAGAAAATCAGAGGGCCCGTGAGTCAGAAGGCCCGTTAGAAGGCCCGTAAGTCAGAAAATTAGAAGGCCTGTAAGTCAGAAGGCCCGTTAGAAGGCCCGTAAGACAGAAAATCAGAAGGCCCGTAAGACAGAAAATTAGAAGGCCCGTTAGTCAGAAGGCCCGTTAGAAGGCCCGTAAGTCAGAAAATCAGAAGGCCCGTGAGTCAGAAAATCAGAAGGCCCGTAAGTCAGAAAATCAGAAGGCTCGTGAGTCAGAAAATCAGAAGGCCCGTAAGTCAGAAAATCAGAAGGCCTGTTTAGGGTGTATTCACACCTCACTCGTTTGGGGCAGTTGTTCTGAATCAAACCGAAAGTCCAGTTGGTTTGAGTGTATGTGAACACAGCAGTCGCACTCGAATGTGGGACAAAACAAGCGGGTCCAGATCACCAAAACAGGGTGGTCTCTGCTCACTTCCTTTTCAGTGAGAACACCTCAGCAGCTGACACAACCGACTCATAACTGTGAATTCACACTGTAATAGTTGTGGGGATAGAAATGCACCATGTTACCAAAGGTTTAGTCAAAACAATAGAAGAAGAAGGAGATATAGCGATGATTACCGTATTGATCCGAACATGAGACGATCCTGGATACATGACGACCCCTTCTTTAAGACAGATGTTTGAGAGAAAGGCTCTTGGATGACAAAGTCTTGTTATATCATGAAGAACATTTGTTTACAGCTGTGGACCGCAAGAGACTTTTACCGTGTGAACACAAATGAACCAAATGACGACGGCAACAGTTGGATCCTTTTAGCCCCTGAATGGCACAGAGTGGACCTCGTGTTTGATCAATGTCCAAAATAGAGAGACTTTTCTTTGTGTTGGATAAAATGTGTTTTTCATGCCAATAAAGCTTTTTTGAATTGACCTGAACTGAATAAACCAGAGCAGCAACAGAACTGTTGTTAAAAGAATTCCATCACTTCCAGGCCGTCTGTGAAGGTCTGCAACCAGAGCTCGCTCTAAAGCTCCCAGCAGCCCCCGCTCAAGTTTTTCCTCTATGGAAAAATAAATAAAAACTGAATTCATCATCGTTCTCATGCTCTGGATAAAGATTTATTCTTATATCTGAAAAATATTTTTCTGCTCAAGTTTTAAGTGGAACGTGCTGAGTTAGTGTCGTGACCTCTTGGCTCTTAAAAACTGTCAGAACAACATTATTTTCTTCCCTCTTCAAACACGCGTCGTCCTGATTCTCCGACAACAACGAGAGATTAACATGTCGCCGACTCCGCTCGTAAAACCAGGAGAGAATAAAGTGTGCTCCATCCCAGACCTCCCACACTCTCTCTCTCTCCTCTCTCTGAAACAGACGCGTGTTTTACACACAACATCAGACCCTCAAACAAATGTGTTTCCAGGGTGTTTGTTTGTCCTCAGACAAGGTGCAAGAAGGGTTCATAAAAAGCTCCATAAACCTCTTTAAGATCTGCTGGAACTCACAAAGAAGGAGCGATTAAACAGCTCTTTGTGTTTTATGGAGCGGTTCCACCCTTTGTGCTTCTGATTCAGGCTTTTATTATTTATACCCAACAGCTGCAGGACGGGAGGATCAGCCAGCAGACACTCGGACACTCCTCAAGTTCAGCTGATATGATGAGCTCAGCCTTTAACTGAGGAAAAACATCAACGTGACTCTGACCGTCACCCAGCGAGCAGAAAACCTGATCGACCGTCTTCCACCGAAGCTGTAAAGTCACTTAATGAAACTAAATTATGATCTCGCTGCTTTTCTAAAGGAGCTGAATGTAACGTCTGGTAATCCCACCCAGGATTCCAAACAGAGGAGAAATCTGAGCCTCTTCAGTTCCCCGTGGCCAAACGCTGCTGACGCTTCAAATCTGCAGCGAGAGTAAAATGATGCTGCAATTATCTGATCCCGTTTGTTTACGCCTTAAAGCCCCGGAGACAGAAATAAAAGCCACACTGAGCCTCCCCGTCTGAAGCCAAACTCCACTTTATGACGTCCAAACGCTGCGGCCCGCTCACACTTTGATAGGCGCGGGGTTGTTGTTTGATGTTTTTAAGAGCTGGGCGTGTGCAGCCATGAGCGGCGGCTCCTCGCATCAGAGCGTGTTTACTGGACCGAGGCGACAAAGAGGGAAGACGTTACTGAGGAGGAGAGACTCCAAAACACGGTCTGGAGAAGTGCTTAAGGTCAAAAATACAGAACACAAACCAGAGCGAGAGAGGAGAGAGAAACTAACGGAGGATTAGAGAGAGAGCATCTTCATCATCGTCTCTGAAGACACTAAAATCTAGTTTCAGACGTCTTTCTGTGCACATAAGATGTGTAAAGAGAAATGTAGACATTTTGAAAGTCAAGAAGCACACGCTAGAATTTCAGAACAACCTCCAGTTTTTTTTTTACTGAAGTTGAAGCAGTTCAAGATTTGACAGTTGGTGCTGCAGTTCCTCCAGGTGTCCCCAGTTTTCTTGATTCCTTCCAACCGTCTCTGCGTGTACAAAGCCCCGTTTCCACCAAGCGGTTCAGTTCAGCTCGTCTCGGTACGGTTGACTAAAACCGGGACCTGTTCCGTCCCACTTTTTGTTTCCCTTCTGTTGGGGTGCCAGACGTACCGATCTGACCCCAGAAGGTGGAGCTAGAAACACTGCCGTCTGTTGATTGGTGGAAAGAATCGTCACTTCCTGTTTGACGGCGGTCAGTTTGAAAACTGTTGCATCATAAACTCCAAACTCAAAAAGCATTCAGCTGATGGCAACAAACAAAATACCTCGTTAACTTGAACACTGATCGCCCCAAAAGGAACAGAAAATGATTTAAACAAAATGAGAAGGTAGATGTTTTCACCCAGACTTTTCCATCCTTTAAACGTCCCCGTTTGGTTTAAGTCCGACCACTCTGTCGATCTCATGTCCAATAATCCTCAGTCCCAGAAAGAAGAAAAAAAAAAACTAAAGTAATCAAATTCTCCGCCGACAATCGGTCGAACAAAAAACTAGCCACAAAAACACCATTACGTAGCGAACGCGGCTATCAGCATCTGGCTTAAACACCGCCTGATCCAGACCGGACCACTTGGTGGAAACGGGGCTTATAAGTAGATCTGGACTCACTGTGGTTCCAGACCCTCATGGTGAGCGTTATTGAACAGAACTGTCCTGCAGAAAGTCGAGTTACGCTCTAAAACTGATCAGAAGAAGACGACTGATGAAGAAAGAGAGACGGAGCGTCAGAAGATTTACAGAAACAGAGAAATGAAGTCAAAGAAAGTCAAGATGAGCTCAGGGTGGAGAGTTTCCTTCAGCATCCAAAGACTCTCAGAAACTGGGACTGGAAACTCTGACAGGAAGAGGTCTGGAGGAGCCAAAGCCAGAACCAGAACCAGAAGACCAGTTTCTGAGAGTCCACAGCTTCAAGCTTCACAGCTTCAAAGAGGAGGTAGAGTCCCAGTCCGAGTTTGAGTTCCTGTGAAGACTTTCAGATGCAGCTTTGAGGGTCAGACTGCAGAAAGAAAGACCTCCATCTCTGAGACAGAGTCAGAAGAAGAAGAAGAGGCTGAACTGGACCATCAGACACCACCAAGGGACTACTGAAGACCCCAAGATGGAGCTGTGGACTCATGAACCAAAGTCTGAACTCTTTGCTTCATCATCAGGATCTTTGTGCGCCGTACGTGGAGCAGATGAAGGAAAGGACGGATCCTCAGAGTGAGACATCAGGTGGAAACATGGACCAGGAACCATGATGGTCTGGACCTGTTTCAAGGATCCAGGATCTGAGCCAAAACATGAGTCCAAACTCTGCCAGAACCACACTGAGTCTGTAGACTTAGACCCTGTGGAGCTGGTTTGGGATGAACTGGACTGAATTTCAGTTAAAAACTAAGTTTAAAAAAGTGTCTGAATGAATCTTTTGCATCAAAAAGCTGTTTGATGGTCTGCAGCATGTGCCAAATGAAAAAAAGTGAAAACAAAAAGCGTTGATGCAGACACTCGTCTCTCTCCATCATCCCTTATTCCAGGAGGTAATCTCAGAGATTAAGATTTCTTTAGCGAGAGACTTTAAGAAGAGCAAACAGAGCCAGTCGCTCGTGATACAATCAGAGCGCTCCGAGACGCCACAATTAACATGTTTAGATTCACTCAAAGTGATGAGACGCTCGGCTTGTTTACCGCCACACGAGCACGTGAGCGTCTGAGTGTTTACTCCAACCTGACGGAAAGAAGGAGAAGAAGCTGCTCTCCTCTGCAGCCAGCGGGACTGAAATGATTCAGCAAAGATTCAGCAAAGCTTTCATGGTCTAAAACTAAAGAAGAGATCCAGGTCAGGTCCAGAACAGTCTCTGGTAGCCTCAGGGACTTCACCCGTTGGTTCCTGAGGAGGCATCATGAAGCACAAAGATGGAACCGATAAATCAAATCATCTTCGTCTGGACTAGAGACCAGCAAAGAGACAGATTTTACAAACATTTTAGTTTGTTATCGAGGTAACTTCAGAGTTAACCCTGGATTTAGCAGGATAAATCACCATGGTAACTGATGCTGAACGTATAAAAGCTCCACCTCCTGACCAATCAGCTCTCTTGGAAAATAACCTGCCCATTCTTTAATGATCCTCTCCACGTTGGTGTTCGGATCATGAGAGAAAGAGTTTTTATGGATAGATGTGATGAAGTCCGGTCCCAAAGTCAGGACTTCATCAGGACTTTGTCAGCTGATGGATCCAAATGTTACAAACATCACAGTCGGGTGCATCTGAAGTAATGCTGTCACGGTGAAGAATTCATATTCCCACACAAATCACAGCATCAGTTCAAAAGTGATTTTTATCAGATGACTTCAGTTCAAACTCTGAGACGATTTCATATAATAAGAAATAAAAAACAGGTTTTGATTTGCAGCTGCTGAAAATGAGAAAAAGTAACAAACGTGGATTCAGAAGACGAGAGCAGAATGAAAGAAAAACAAACAAAAGAGAGATTCTGTTCTCAGAGTTGGTGATTTTATTACTAAAGATTTCATAAAGGGGTCTGAAACTCAGTGGGGGGTCAGGGGATCTTCTCTAGGAGGAACTTTTCCATCAGAAAGAAACTGTTTCTATAAAAATCAGAGTCTGGAACGATCTAAATCAACACAGTGAACCCTAACGAGTGAAACAAACATGGAGGTGACGACAGGAGGCGGCGGCTGGACGCTCAGAGACGATGCAGACTCGTAGAGGACGGACATGTTCGGTTTGTGTTTGTTAGACTGGCACAGAGTCCATGGATGAAGACCGTCAGCTCCAAGTCAGGCGGAAATCCCCTCAGAGCTCCTGGTGTGTGTGTGTGTGTGTGTGTGTGTGTATATATATTTGGATGTCTAGAGCCTCACATTCCTACGAAAAAGAAAAAACTTTTTTAAAGTTTTTTAACAGTTTTGATTAAAGAACTTTTTTGCTCATGTTTATAAATTTGTGACTCTTTTCACAAAAAAACTGCGATCGCAATTTTTCCATCTACAGTCAACAAAAAAAAGTTCTTTAGAGCTCCTGTTTAAAGTTTACTGATCAAGTTTTTCAGATAATCTGCTGAAAATCTGAAGAAACAAGACTTTCAAACTATCTGTGGACTCATCCAGAAAAACTTTACTCTACAAACACGTTCAGTTAAAGAAAAAAAATAGAAAGAGAGGAAAGAAAAGAGAAGTCGCAGTTTTGAATGAGTGTGTGTGTGGTTTCTGGTGCTCCTGCAGCCAGCCTCTAGTGGACGCTGGAGGAACTGCAGCTGATAACACGTCTGCATAACCGTCCAGTTAACCTCCTTCAGTTTGATATGTACCAGATTTATTAATTTATCTGAGATCAGGAGGCTGTTTCTGCACCCAGAAATCTGACGTGAAGATTCATGAGAGAGAGTTGGAAGCTTCTCATGATATCCGTCATCACTTTAAAGGAATTGTGCATTAAAACAAATAAATAAAATATTGCAAAAAGATGAAATCCTAATTTTTTTTGCTTGTTTTTGATTTGAAGACTTTGTCTGAAAAGGTTCAGCGCTGTCACTTTAAAAATATATCTGACAGGAATCTATGAATTTGAAAACATCTGAAGCTAAATTTAGGTTTCAGCTTCTCAAATCAAACACTTCCTCGAAGCATGACCGGATACGGCTCAGGACAGAGTGTGTGTGTGAATATGACCTAATGGAGCCAATAAACAAGCTGATGATGTCACACATGAGTCACGTGATGGAGTGAGATAAAGACGGGCTGTTACAGTCTCCCTCCTCCGGAGTCGGTCTGCTGGTTTCCACCGTGCTCAAACAGCCTCAGGTTCATCAAATGTGCGTCCAGGATTTAAAAAGCAGCCCAGCGGAGGTCAGAGGGGGTGCTGGTGGTGCAGGCTGAAGGATGTGGCCTCAGTTCACCCGGAAACGGCGATGGCTGCAGGACGCAGCGGGCGGTGTATTCTTAGCGGTGAGGCGGGGGAGGCTCTGGCGAGGCTCGGTGCCACGCGAGGGGGCGAGATGGTGAGATGGTGAGAGGGCGGGTCTGACGTCACATCCAGAAGTGTGTGTGTGGGCGGGGGGGTGGTTTGGGCCCGGCTGGGATTAGGGCGGCGCGGAGCTGTGGGTTCAGCCAGACGAAGAAGACGAGGAGGAGGAGGAGGAGGAAGGAAGGAAGGAAGGAGAGTCAGCGAAAAGAGGACTTCGCCTCCGTCCTCACTGTCCCCGGGCTCAGACCTCACCACAGGACCAGAGCACACACACCAAACCTGCTGGATGTGGTGTGTGTGTGTGTGTGTGTGTGTATGTGTGTGTGTGTGTGTGTAGAGCAGCTGTAACCAGACGATGTAAATATGCGTCTGGGAGGAAATTGTTCTGCTACTGAGATCGACGTCCCTGACTGAATATATTTACATTTAAATATATGGTTAAACTGCTGATGAGTGTGTGTGTGTGTGTGTGTGTGTGCGTGTGTGTGTGTGTGTGTGTGTGTGTGTGTGTGGCCTTGTATATGTTTACACTGACACTGTATATACATATTTATACAAGAATGGCCCCTGGTGTGTGTGTGTATGTGTGTGTGTGTGTGTGTGTGTGTGTGTGTCTCCTTCCTGTCAGCCCTCCTCGGCCTCCGGCTCCTTCTTCTTCTCTTTCACTTTTACAGACGACTTCCTGGACACCTTCTTGTCTCCTGTCTCCTTTCCTTCCTTTCCTTCCTTGTCTTTGTCCCTCTCCTTCTTCTCCTTGGATGACTCCTTCCTCTCTTTAGAGGAGGAGGATGACTCCTTTTTGGACTCCTTCTTTCCTTCCTCTTTGGGCTCCTTGCTCGATTCCTTCTTGGACTCCTTCTTCTCCTTGGAAGACTCCTTCTTCTCCTTCTTCGCCTCCTTCACCGTCTCCTCTTCTTCCTTCACAGTCGCCTCTGGTAACACTTCTTTCTTCTCTTTATCTGAAACAGGAAGAGGAAACACAGATCAGTGATGTGCACACCTTAAAGGAGCAGTTCGTATCTTTGTGCAGTAATCCTGAGTGTGTTCTCATGGATTTGTTTCTGCCTCTGTTGGAAAGGCTTCGTTTTAGCTGCTGTCTCTTTAAGGCCCTTCTCTGATATGGACAGACCTTGGTGTTTGAGACCCCTGCAATCATTTCAGCAAGTCTCGATAAATTCCACAACCTTATCTGCAGCTCTCAGCTTCTTTAACCTGATTTGTTCTCATTTTCCTGACCTGTCGGCGACATCATTTACCTGATAAACACGAGCTACCTGCAGTCCGGATCAGCTGTGGACTCTTTGTCCATCCACCTCTGCAGAAAGCCACTTTCTTAAGGTCTAGAAAGTCACAAGTCAGCCAAAAACTAACCGCCCTCAGTGTTATGGGCCCAGAAACAAACTGCTCTGATGCTGAAATAACGACATGTAGTCACTGCTTTGGACCCTCAGCATCCTTCACATGAAGAGTTTGAGTTGCTTCCATCAGGACGGAGGTGGTGCAGCAGATTACTCAACCTGGACCTTAAAGAGAGGGTATTATGTTTTCATTAGTCTTAGTTTTGTCCCTCTGGTGTCCCTGTAGTATCTCTCCATGATTTCCAGCTCAGTTAAATCTTTATTTCTCTCTCTCTGGTGTTTCGTTGAAGCCTTATTTCCTCCTTCAAACTCTGCTCTGGCTCCTGTTTCTTTAAGAATTGATGTTAAAGTTCTTGTTCTTGTTTTTAAAGCTCTACACCGCCTTTATGTTGCAGCTCCACCAATGAGCTTCTAGGATGTTCATCATCGAGGGCAGAGATCTTTCTGTCCGTGTTTTCAGGCATCGGCTGAGGAGAAATGAGCGGCCTGCTGTGTGTGTGTGTGTTCCCCCCTGACGCTCACTGAGCTAATGAGCCTCATCGTTGTCTTTAGAGAGAGAACGACTTGAGATGAGTCGTCACATTTCTGAGTCAGTCCATCAGCAGAGAGCGAGGATTAACCACCGTCTGACCCGTCAGCTGTGTTTTGTTCTCTAACAGACTCTGCAGACACGCTCAGGTCTTTAGCATCGGGACAAATTGAGCGACAACAGCACCTGTTGCATGACAAAGGACCCCCACTTAGGCAAAGTGCCCCCACCCCTCCCTGTCAAACACACACACACACACACACTCTGCAGCCCCTCCTCCTCCAGCTTGGACTGACTGTGTGATAAGATGATAACAGGACTGTTGTCTGCCCACAATGAGACGCACTTCTTATCTCCATGAGAACCGAGAGGGTTTACAGGCTGCAGACCGGTATCTACACGGGTGTGTGTGTGTGTGTGTGTGTGTGTGTGTGTGTGTGTGTGTGTGTGTGTGTGTGTGTGTGTGGAGACTGTAGTTCAATAGCAGCCTCTTACAGTGTCTGCATGTGTCTTTGCATGTCGCTGGAGACTATCGACTGCTGAGTTAAAGAGTGTGTGTGTTCAGACTCCAGAGAGGAGCTGTAATCACACAGATCATCGTCTGGGGTTTAAGGAGAGAGAGTTAGACTGAACGTGTGATGTGTGTGTGTGTGTGTGTGTGTGTGTGTGTGTGTGTGTGTGTGTGTGTGTGTGTGAGGCAGACGGGTGCCATGGGTCCTTCAGTGTGTCTCTGGGCTGCACCAGCGTGCTGTGAAAGGTGGAGTCATGATGATGCTCCTGAGATTCATTCAAACAGAAAACAAACAGATGGACTCCTCACACTCGCTGCTCCTCTGCAGATCCTCCTCATGTCTGTTCACACGTCTGCAGCTTCATCCTCATCTCACTCGTCCTGAGCGCTTAATCCTGCAGCGACAGTCTAATCCAGAGTGGATGCAAACTGTCTCCACACATCAGCCCTCAGCAGCTGAGCCAACAGATACCAGCAGACTGTGTGTGTGTGTGTGTGTGTGTGTCTGCATGTATACAAGTGCATGTGTATGGTGTGATCTTCGGCCCTGTTTACACGATAACGGTTTTAGGATGAATCAAAAAGGTATCGTTGTGTTTCGGCCTCTCGTTTACACAGAAACGGCGTTTAAGTCGACCTAAACAGAAATTTCTGTTTTTTTAAAACGCCCTCCAGAGTGGAATTTTTCTGAAAAGCTGCAGCCTCCATTACCGTGGAAACGGCAGGGCGGAGTTTTCACTGAAAACGCTGACGTCATGCTTCATTTTTTGCATTCTAGTTTAGTTGTGGGAACTTTTAATTAAAAAATGTTCATCTGTTGCTCCACTTCTGCATTCAAATAAGACACATTTAATATATACACCAGACGATCAGCCCGCCTCTTCTTCAGCAGAGGGCAACCAAAAGACTCTACAGTTATATCGCCACCTACAGGTCTGGCATGCAAAATACATCATTTTTAGTCCCTCAAAGGCAGATTTTTTTTTCTCTACTTTTTTGTGTTTTCAAGTGAAACGCTGTGTAAATGAGCCCTTAAATCAGGGGTGTCAAACTCAAATACGAAGTGGGCCAAAATTTTAAATTGAACAAAGCCGCGGGCCAAGGTTGAACAAATGAACGTTTTAATATGGAACCAAACAAGTTTTGATTTAACAATGAATATTGAACAAGCAAGGCTTATATAACTTTAAAGTGCAGGTGTGCAAAATCGAGTTGTTAATAATACTAATACTAATAATAATGATACTAATACTGCTACTACTACTAATAATAATAGGGGTGCGCTGGAGCTTTCAGCCGAAGGAGTGCGCATGAAGACGGATCACTTTCTTCCTAATACATCCATGACCGCTACCATAGACACAGAGGAGGAGGGGTGTCTGCCTCTGTCCTAATTGACGTGCCAAAACAACAGCAGAGCATTATGGGATTTGTAGTTTAAGTGGTGAATGCGGTGTTACAGCGCTGCCGCCGTATAATACCGGTGGGCCAGCTCTAATATTAATTTGAAATTGCCTCGCGGGCCAAAAGTAATTACACTTCGGGCCAAATTTGGCCCGCGGGCCAGAGTTTGACACCTATGCCTTAAATGATTGAAATTTTGTGATCTTCAAAACTTATTTCAACTAAACTCAATCTTACATTTTGTTTCAACATGGAGTTTAAAAAAATAATTTGAAAGTGCACCAGTGGACAAAGAAACTTGAGTTTTCAACAAGATTAGACACTGGAAGCGTAGTAAAAAGTCAGTGAGGCTAACTGCTGTTATATACATAGCTGATATATTTATATGTATAGACAAATGAACACTGAGAAAAAGACAAGAATCTTGTTATGCAGTGTTAGGATTAGGTGAGACTGCTAACTTCTTCCTTGAAGGGTTTTTTTAAGCCTAAACAGATAAACAGGAGATATTTTTTAAACCAGTTTCTAGTTTTTAAATCAGGCTGACTGTGACAGAAAACAGGAGAATAAATCACAGGCACCGAATCACTTCTAATACACTTCATTCCCTGAAATGAACTTTTTGCCCAGCTGATTCTTCAGACCTGCTCCTGTTAAATGTGGAGAAAATGCCAGAAATGACCAGCGATTCATTTCCAAACAGGAGGGGGACTTTAACACAACGACATCAGAACTTAGTGATGATGGATTTCTAGTTTGTGTATCTGAACACACCTCTTTCCTCAGACTCTAACCTCAGTTATAATAAACTGAGACTAATGTTGTGATCCTTTGATGCTTGTGTTGTGGTGCTGAAACGGACAGCTCCCGTAGATCTGACGTGTCCTCTAATTTGCTGCTGGATCGTTCCCTGAGTGTTTTTAATTACTCTCTCTCTCTCTCTCTCTCTCTGTGATCTCTTTCTCTGTGTGTTATTAAAGGAGCTGATGCTCTCTGTCTTTTGATCACTTTGCTCCACCTCATTGTGTTTGGAGCTTTAAAGGGCTTCATTGTCAGCGCTGCATCCTTTGATGTGTGCTATGATTTCACTGATGTCAGCGCCTCTTTTGTCCCAGAGTGGCAGATCTCTCTATGAAGCTGAGCTGATGAAAAGGAAGTCAAAGAAAACAGGACGTCTGATACTGATCACAGTTTTCCTACTTTCTTATTTTACTTTTGTTTCATGAAGAACTTAAACTTAAAGTCGTGTTGTTTCCAGTTTTTATTGTGTGTTTATCAGATGTGGAGGCAGATTGATGTGAACAACACTTGTTGTGTCTTTTTATTTTGATTCACTTGGTATCAGGTTAATTTATATCGTTCCATACCTGACTGAATTTTACTGTCATATGTTGTATTGTGTCATATTGTTTATCTTTCTGTTCTGTATCCTGTTGCATCATGCGGTAACACATGGCATCACATCTCATTTACATCATAACCGATCCTCTAACTTGGCTCTTCATCCTCTCTTGTCGTGTCACACTGTATCTTATATCATCATATTAGCATCTCATAGCATCGTATTTTATTGTATTGTTTATTTTCCTGTCACATTGCATCAAATCCTCTTATCATACCTCTATATATCGAATCGTACCACATCGAGCACATTTCATTATATCTCAGTTATTGTATCATGTTTGTGTCTTATTGTGTTGTATATAACCATAAAACAAGATGCTCCTATTTCTGTTATTTATTTATTTATTTATTTATAATGTACACACGGGTGTACACAATCATATATGTCATCATATGCTTGTGTGTGTGGAAATCTACATGTATGATACATTTGTATGATATGTAATGTATGTTTATATGTATAAGTGTATCTATATCTACATGTATAGAGTGTGTATGTATACACTGTATGTGAACAGTATGTATATCTGTATATCTATATTTGCATGTATGTACTAGAGCTGCAACAATTAATCGAATAATCGATTATTAATCGATTACTAAATTAATCGTCAACTATTGTGATAATCCATTAATCGGTTTAAGTAATTATTTAGGAAAAAGAAGCCTGAATTCTCTAATTTCAGCTTCATAAATGTGAATATTTCTGATTTCTTTGTTTCTCTTTGACACTCCTGAATATCTTTGGTTTGCAAACGAGACATTCGATGATGTCATCTTGGACTCCAAGAAACATTGTTGCTTTTCACCATTTTTCTGACATTTTTTAGACCAAACAACTACTCGATTAATCGAGAGAATAATCAATAGATTAATCGATTATGAAAATAATCGTTAGTTGCAGCCCTAGTATGTACATATGTGTATGTGTGTGTTTGCATGTGTGTGTATGGGGGTTGGGGATGGGGTGAAGGCTCTGTGGAGGAGGGAGAGCTGTCTGTATCTGTCTCTGTGTGTTTGGTTGTATTTATGTATTTTGTATAGTTTTAGTTTTTCCTGTTAGGGATCGCATTGAAAACCAGATGCTGCATCTCAAGGGACTGTCCTTCAATAAATTCAAATTCAATATTTTCCTGTATTACCCCATCGCATAGTTTCATAGCATATTGCATCAAGTTTCTTATTTTTTTAAATCGTTTTATATCGTATTTTAATTTTTCGTTTTTAAAAGTGGAGAGGACGGTGGATAGAATCAGAAACAAGGTGAGAGTGGAGGGTGACAGGCAGGTAAAAGGCCACAGGTTGGATTTGAACCTGGGCCACTTACTCACAGACAAACCTCATGGGCCGTGTAGGAGACCACCAGGCTGTCTGTGCCTCTCATTACATATTTCACTGTATGGTTTCATACGCTGACATATTGTTTTGTATCATTTCATATCGTATCAGCTCGGTTGAGGTTTTTAAATCATTCTTAAAGTCTGATCTCTTTTCCCTGGCTTTTAATCAAAGCTGAGTGGACACTCTGAGAATGTTTTATTAAGTTTCCATTTAGTTATATATGCGCATGTATTTTAGTGAATTTTAATACGACTGGGGGGGGCGACTGTGACTCAGTGGTAGAGTTGTCGTCTCTTAATCGGAAGGTTGAGGGTTCGATTCCCAGCTCCTGCAGTCACATGTTGAAGTGTCCTTGAGCAAGACACTGAACCCCCCCCAAAAAATTGCTCCCACTGTTGTTCAGTGGTGTGTGTGGTTTGTACGTCGCTTTGGAAAAAAAGCGTCTGCTAAATGAAATTGTAGAATTGTAGTAATACAGATATGTGTTTATGTATATGGTCATTTTATCCTTATGTGTTGCTTTGTGTTTGTACAGCACTTTGGCCGACTGAGGTTGTTTTAATGTGCTCTATAAATAAAGTTTGAGTTGAGTTGAGTTGAGTATCGTACTTCATTGTGTTGTTTTGTATCCTTTCGTATTTCAAAGTAATACATCAAATCATATTTCTTTGTAGTGTTCTGTATCATATTTTATTGTATCATTTCATATCGTATCATATTTCTTTGTAACATATCATATTATTAATTATTTGATCTTTTTGTATTTTTGTTAATCGCGTCAAGTCTCATAATGTATCGTTCCATATTTCATGGTATCAGATTACATTGTTTGGTATTATAAAACCTTTTATAGAATCATTTTTCAGCGTTCGTTTTTAACTCTATCATATCTCATATGTATCTCATCATATCATTTCATATCTTATCAAATATATTGGATTATATATATCCAATTATTATTGGATCCCATTGCACTGCTTGTATTGTGTGGTACTGTGTCATATAGCATCTGTCACATGGTGTATTTTTTGCATCATATCATGTTGTGCCATATTGTCTCATAAAATCAAACAGGTTGTGTCATTCTGTCTCATATTTTATCCTGAACCAAAAAGTTCTCACGTAGGATCTGCAGCTCGACCCTTTCAAAGATCGGACGCAGCAGAAGTTTCCTTTTCTTCCTCTCAGCAGGAAATAAAGAATGTGTGAGAGCCGGGCTCCTCGGGGAGCGGTAGCTAGGGGTCGATAAACATTGACGTTGTAAGACAAGATGTCAGCTTCCCTCCTGTATGGATACCCAGAGGGGTCAGGTCACGTCTTGTCAGTCTGCTACTTCAACAAACTAACAAAGTGGAAGTCTGTAGACTAAACAGAGCAGAGGCCAGAGCTCCCAGCAGCCGGGAACGACGTGACGTTAAACCCCTCTCACATGGGACCAGAGCTACCTGGAAACGTCTGGTGGTTTCTGTCAGGATTACCACAGTCTGAGCAGATTTAATCCCATGTGGATCTGCTGGTGCCGAGTCTGGATGGGATCAGTTTGACAGGAAAGCGTGGGTAATGTAGTTCCTTACGTTGCACATCATCGACTGCAGAGAACGATCCCTCGGGGAATAAACCTATTATAATATTGTTTCCCTCAAACTGCTGAGGAGGTGTTTCATTTTCAGGAACACGTTTCAGCGCCCGGGCGCGCGGGCTGCAGGGACCAATGACACGGCTGCCCGTGTGTGGTTTGTTCGCTGCTTCTCTTGGAGGTATTCGGTGGTACGCTCGTCTCCTCCAGCCTCAGTTTCCATATTTCCTTTGAAAACATTTCACTTTGGACAGAGATGGTTTATTAGTCCATTGTGGAGTCTTCACCTCAAACAGAAGATTATTTTTTCTGTAATGGAATCAGATTTTCTGCGTTTATATACTGCCCTGGTTTGGGTTTGTGGTTGCCAGTTTAAATCCCCTGGTAAAGCCTGTGGATGGGAAAAGTGAATGAGTAAGGCTCCGCAGGCTGCAGCTCGCTGCCTCCAGCAGAAAGACGGCCGTGGGCAGCTCCCAGTTTGAACATGAGGCTGGAAAAAGCTGGACACTGGGCTGACCTTTACTGGAGGACGATTTGATGTTTGACGTTAGCGAACATGTCACCAAGAAAGCCTGTTTGAGGAAAATGATTCCTGACAGAAGTTTTTAAAGGACTGAGCAGGTTTTCTTGTCAAGTAAGAAAGAATCCAAATTATATCATAATTTGAATGATTACAGACGGTACCGTGACAACCAACAGCTGAAACGTTGGATCTAACACCTCCTCTGAGAGAGCAGGAGGTCGGTAACTGCTGTAGGAATGTGGTTTTAAGGTGAGGTTCAGTTTTTCATTTGAAAATGTTGCATTTGGGCCTTTCTTCGTAGAGGACAGGACAGCGGACAGAGCAGGGACAGAGTGACGGTTGAGTGTTGGTTTCAGCCGACCACTGACGGGGCCAACGTCATCGATCGTTTGATTCGCGTGGTGGTTGCTTTGGCTTGAATCTCTGACCTTTCAGGGTTTGTTTTGCTTGTTCTCCCTGGGAATGTTCGGGTTCTCTCCAGCTTTCTCCTACAGTCCCAAAACACGGTGACGGTGAGGTTCGACTCCAGTCCTCTGCAACCCCAAATGGGAAAAGCGGTGGATGGATTCGGACAGATTTAGTGGCCTTGACCAACTTTCATTCACTGTTTTTACACATTAGCTTTATCCATTTAGCTTTGTTGGTCTCAAAATGACTTTTATGAAATATCATTGTCCTTCACTTTGTAAATTTTGAGTGATTCAGTCAATTCCTGAAGCTCTCTGAGCTCGTACTGAAGATTCAGGTCTAAAAAAGCTGAGTTGAAAGAAGCTGTGTGGGTTTTTTTTCAGCCTCGTGTTCCCTGATGGCTGAATTAATCCAGATTAAATCTCACCCTGTTTATTACAGTCAAACAGTTCTTGTAACTACAGCAGTTTATATATTTTTAACCTTGACATGTTTCCTCATCAAACTTCCTGCAGGTCGACCCAAAAACCTGTTAAACCACAGAACTACAGACTCACACCTGTAAGGTCAACTGAGTTTGCTTTAATGACACATCAGTCATCAGAGTTAGCCATAATGATGCTCTTAAATTCAGTTACAGGTAAACACAATGTACGTTTTATATTTTTGTGTTTTGTATGAGCTCTTATTTTGAAGGAGGAAGTTTCAGCTGCATCTAAAAGTCCCTGCAGAAGTTTCACGTGATATTTCAATGAAATACGCGATCATTTAGTTACTGCACCAGTGGTTAGAGTCTGGAGTAAAAGACTGTGAGCATGTTTCAACAGAAGAAAAGAAGATTTGACCTGAAATCACAACCAAAGAACTGATGCTACTGAAGCAAAAACATGGAGGAGACCGTCCTGCACCTTCTGATGCCAAACAGTGTTTGAAACAGTCCTTAATGTGTGCACACATGCCAGAATCACTGAATATAAGTTTGAAATAATAACCTGTGGAGCAGTTTTAACTAAAACCTGAGCCCGGCTTGGAGGAGATCAGGTCTCTTCATCTCTCGCTGAGTTTAAAGGGCAACACTTGTTTGTTCTCCACGAGTCAAAAGCAAAAACCACAGAAACAAAAGTCGGCGCGATAAGGAGAGCAATGCTATCTGTGCTGCGTTCAAAGGCCCCACATGTTCCGCTCAGGTTCACGGGTTAGCATCGCATCGCGGCGCTGCATTCATCTGCACGCAGCCGTAGTCAAAATAGAGGCGGCCGCACAGATCGCCCGCATCGCGACCAATCAGCATGCAGGAGATGCAGCTGAGGCCTGCTGATTTACAGAGTCCATCCTGCAGAGTGTGTGAGAGAGAGAGTGTGTGTGTGTGTGAGGGAGAGGATGACTGATTGTATCTGTGGTAAAGTGTGTATGTGAGTGTGTATTTTTAAGTCTTAAGATCAAGTCTCTCTCTCTCTCTCTCTCTCTCTCTCTCTCTCTCTCTCTCTCTGTGTGTGTTCATGTGGTCCAGACGAGTCGCTCGGACAGAACACAACAGTATTATGTGAAGTCTAAAAACAAAGCGGTGTGGTCGACAGCGTGGGAATGACAGCGTGTGTGTGACAGAGCGATCTCACACACACAGTCGACTTCAAACACACAAAGCTCAAAAACAGACGCAGAGAAAAACTTTATTGTATTTTGAAAAACAGAAGTAACATTTAAAATGTGATCGAAGCTTTTCTGAGCTGTTTTCATCGACGTGGAGCCGAAGGTTTGAATTCCTCCGAACTCAGACTGAATCCATTTAAATGAGTCGGTGAAGATCTGTGAATCACATTCTAGTTTCTCTAACTCTAACTGATGCTGCCGATCTCTGCTGGAGTCTGTTTGGACTCTGAATTCAGTGGACAGACAGTCGGAGAGTTCAGTGATCTGTTTTCAAGCCTGACAGCAACACAGAGTTTAAATATCAAACGGTCAGACGTGATTAAAGTGGGATTAATTAATACAATGAGATTATTTTTTAATCCAGTCACATCAGGAGTTAATGAAACGTTCAGAGCACCTGGATTCAGACCAAGTTTGACTCTTTGAATCAGACTGAGGATTGTTCTGGACTACAAAGCTTCCTGACAGAACCGACGGGTCAAAATCAAAACAGAGAAAGCCAACACAAAGTGGTGAGTGAGTCAAACAAGGCTTGACAAACATAAAGACACAACTGAACCACCTCCGCCGAGCAACTGAAGGGGTTAAATGTATCTGAAAGACCAAAACAGACTCCTCAACACAAACAGGACCAAAGAGTCCTTAAAGGAAAGTGAAAAAACTGGGGTGATAACATTTTTTTGTTTGTCCTTAAAAGAGGCAGCGATCGTGACCGTAAAGCTCATCTTCTCTTCTTTCTGGAAATGTTTCAATTTTTTCTCATGCCCATATAGTTGAAAAATTACGGTAATTGGAGCAGCTTGCATCAGTCTGTGCCTGTGATATGACTTGAGTTTTCTCTCTACCCCAAATCGTTGAGGAGTTACGGTAATTTAAAGAGCACTTGCAGAAAGGTTTGGTTGGTTTAAAGCTTGGGACCTTTTGAAGCCAGCCTCAAGTGGACAGTAGAGGAACTGCAGCTTGTAGTACTTGTGCAAACAGCTGTAGGTAAATGTCTTGTAAATAATAAAAGTGGGCTAAGAAGCTAACGGTTTGGACCATCTCCAGGAGCTTCTTTTACTAACATGGACTTACGCCATACCTAATGACTCAGCAAAGGCCATAAGCCAGGCAAGAACAATCCCCAAGACCCCCAAAAGATCCCAAAGATCCCCAAGATCCCCAAGATCTCCAAGATCCACAAGATTCCAAAGATCCACAAGATCCCCAAGATCCCCAAGGTCCCCAAGATCCCCAAGATCCCAAAGATCCCCAAGATCTCCAAGATCCCCAAGGTCCCAAAGATCCCAAAGATCCCAAAGATACCAAAGATCCCCAAGATCCCAAAGATCCCCAAGATCTCCAAGATCCCCAAGGTTCCAAAGATCCCAAAGATCCCAAAGATCCCCAAGATCCCAAAGATCCCCAATGTCATCAAAACCCAAATAAAGATTTTCAAAAGTTTTTTGGTTTGATCGTCACTTTTTCTAAACTTCACACATCTGTTAACTTTCCGACTTCACTTTTAACTATTCCACTTTTAGGTTACACACACAGAATACAACTGAAGTCTGTGTGTGTGTGTGTGTGTGTGTCTGAGACGGCCTGACAGAGGCTGGACAACCAGTATTTAATACTATTCTTGGTGTGGAATGTGCTGCTGAAGCACAACAGGCCCATCCGTCGTTGAGTGCGTGTGTTTGTCCCTTTCTTAGAGTGTGTGATGTGTGTGATGTGTGTGTGTGTGTGTGTGTGTGTGTGTGTGTGTGTGTGTTTGCAGACCACTGACAGCTCAGCTAAGATTGAGCCTGGTGCTACACCACCCATGGAGCGCTGCATACACACTAACACAGATATTTATGTGAAAATGGGCACTCAGGCTTGTACACACACTGGTACACACACTTGTACACACACTGGTACACACAGTGGTTATTACTGCAGCCTGCTCTTCACTGTGATGATGGGGAATAAAGTCAGCGACCGTGGAAATGTGTCTCAAACTGAGAGGAGGGAAGAGGAGGATGGATGGATCCAGCAGCTCCATCCCATCATCAGAGCCTCATGGAGAAAACTTCCACCTGAATCTGCACAAACTTTTTCAGACAGGAAGTGATCAGCAGCTTGATTTCTGGAGACTAGGCCTTGTT
The DNA here is from genome assembly GCA_030710495.1 of Labroides dimidiatus. NCBI lineage: Eukaryota > Metazoa > Chordata > Actinopteri > Labriformes > Labridae > Labroides > Labroides dimidiatus. Next base: position 2,545,278 of record CM061148.1, read on the forward strand.
GACATTCAGAGTCCACTTGCTGTCCGAGTTAAGTTTCAGAATACTTCCTGTCACTCACAGCTCTGTCTTCAACCTTCAGCGTGACGCATAATTTCATTTCTGACTTACAAACGTTTCATGAATTTTAATATCAGCAGATATTTAACTCAACCTCTACACGAAGGTTTGTGACATTTAAAGGGCTCACTGAGTTGATTTTTCTCATGTGAATGTTGTAAATATGACAGTTTTGTTTTGGGTTAGGGTAAGGATCCGTCTGAGGATATTGTTTTATCTATTAATCCGTCAAAACATTACGTCATCCTACGACTTTAAATTCACTACGAGTTGATTTTTGTTGTATTCTTGGACGGTATTTTTCATTTCGTACACATTAACCTCTCTTAATCTAATCTGTGAAAATAACTTCATGAATTAAGTTGTTTATTCTTTTTTTAATTTAAAAAAATGTGTTAAATATATATAAAAAACAAAGTCTAAGGGGGAGAAAGCAGGAGACGAGACAACAAGGAGACGAGACAACAAGGAGACGAGACAACAAGGAGACGAGAAGGAGGCGAGGAGAAACCTCCTGATCCGTACAGATTCAGTAGAGTATGAATTAAGTAAGAAAACAGACGGAGGCTAAGACAGTAATTCATGTATTTAAAATAAAGAGACAACAAAGAGAGAAAAGTGGAGAGAGAGAGAGAGAGATTTAAAGAGTGGATGAGAGAGAGAGCGAGAGAGAGAGGAAACTCTGCTCGCTCGCTCTCTGGGTGTGGTATAGTGGGTGGGTTAATTCCCGCGGTTGGCCAAGATATTTTCTCTCTGCTCAGCTACGCCCTGCTACTAACCAACACACTCTCTCTCTCTCTCTCTCCCCCTCTCCCTCTCTCTCTCTCTCTCTCTCTCTCTCTCTCTCACACACACACACACACGCATTATGTACAGAAAAACATACAGTGGCTGGTCGCAGGAACCAAAGTTTTGGCCCGATACAAAAAGACATGAAGTGTTCCAGGTCTGGTGGTGACATAAAATCTGCGTCTGACACACACATTTACAAACACACTCACACACACACACAAACATACACAGATACACACACACACGCCTCTGTGGACTTCCTCAGTGTTTTCTGCACTCTGCCTAAATACAGCTGGCCACATCAGAGAGGACGTTTACAACAAGGGGTGAGCTACACACACACACACACACACACACACACACACACACACACACACACACACACACACACACATAAAGAGCAGTCTGACAGAGATTATTTTGCCTGCTTTTACAGAAATCCGTCTGCATCACACACCCAGCAAATATGCCCAGTATGCTTTTGTTAAAAATATGACCTGTGTGTGTGTGTGTGTGTGTTTGTGTGTCAGCCACAAATGGTCCGCCAGCATTGCTCTGTCCCTGTTACACACACACACACACACGTGTTCAAGCTGTAAACTCAGGGAGGATGAAACACGAGTCTCGAGCGCAGGTTGGATTTTAAAATGTTTCTGTTCATGTTTCTATTTTTCATTTTGTGAACAACAAACAATCTGCTGCTCGTCTGTTGATCAGAGCTTGTTTCACTTGAGAGGTACATCGGGGTTTTTTAATAAAGGTGAGAAAAATAAATAATAAAAAAACAGCTTATTATCCACAAAAGAGCCACGTCGTTATGTCACTAAATCTGATGTTTCAGGGAACAGGCAGAGTAAAGAAACAATCACATTAATCTGGATAAAGATGTTTCTTGTATTCTGGGTTTAATCTTACACACCAACATACCTGCAGGCAGAGCTGAAGTCCCTGTTTTTTAACTCTCCCCTAAAAACCACACGTCACACTTAATCTGCTGATCCTCAGAGGAGGAGCTGAACGCTACCAGGCTTCGAGTTTCCTCATCAGACGCAGGAATAAAACCCTTCTCCACTGATTTCAAGAGGAGAGGAAAAGGTTACAGAGAGGAGCATTAACAGCCTGAGCGTGATGTGAGCGAGTGAGTCCAGTTTGGTTTAAAGATGGTGAATAAACAATAAAAATCAACTAAAAAAGAAACAGTTCTGTGTGTAAAAACAGCAGAATGTCCCTTTAATCTGAACCCTGGCTCCTCCTGCTCTCTCAGGAAGCAAAGGAACAGAGAGCAGCGTGTCCAGGTGACCTTCACTGCACCTGAGGCCAATAATAAAAACAGCAGAGTGTATTTTAGGAAACCTTTAATATTTCAGAGTGTGTGGAGGTGTGTGTGTGTGTGTAGGTGTGTGTAGGTGTGTGTGTGTTTCCTAGCTGCCCATGAGGAGTGAAGAGAGGAAGGGGCAACACCCAGAGTGGCAAACCACAGACAGGGGAAACCCTTAACACACACACACACACACACACACAGACCTCTAAACCACGCAGCGAGCCCCCCGAGGATCTGAGGGACACCACAATGTTACAACATGTACAGAAAGACCAACACACACTGTCAGGTGTTTAATGAAACACAGGTAGAACACACACTAAACACACTCTTCGTTGCAGACGGTGAACACACACTAAACACACTCTTCGTTGCAGACGGTGAAGCGTCAGACTGTTAACAGGTTTTAGTCGAACACGCTGACCCTGAATGGAGCCAGTGTGAGTTTATTTTCAACCTGGGGGGTCGGGTTTACAATCAGACTGGGTTAAACAGTCAGGACACTGTTGGTACTGAGTCATGAGCTGGAACCAGGACCAGTTTTTAAAGATGCTTTGGTTTCCAAAAACCAAAGAAGACCCTTTAGACTGGACTTTAAAAACAACCGTCGATGCTTCCGAAACAGGAGAAGGATAAACAGAGTTATCACAGCGCAGTTTCCAAGAGTCAAGAAGTAAAGTGACCCTTGTACTGACGGTGAAACCCGGTGGTGGGAGGACCACGTTGTGGGGAGGCTTCAGGGCCCAGTCTGGAACTGAGAATCTCCTCAGGGTGGAATCATGAAGAACGAAGGATCTGTGAAGATTTCCTCAAGCAGTCAGCAGCAAAACTGGGTCTGGGTCTGTGTCTTCCACATATGTGGCTCCTGGTGAAGAACGAGCTCCAGAAAACTAAAGGGATCCTCATTGAGTGCACTGCCTGCACAAAGCCCTGAAGACCAGGGTCCATGTCAGAGGAGCATCAGATCTGGAGGAGCTTCAAAGATTTGCCAACAAAGACTGACGCGGGATTCCTCAGGGGACGTGTCAGAGACGTGTCACAAACTCCCAACAAACAAGTGCAAAAGGTCACACATGCCTCTCTTCCACCAGTGCTCGTTCGGTGCTGGTGCTGAGCTGGTTCTAATCAGGTTCTTCCTAAGAACTGGTTTGGTTTTTCATCAGCAAGGAGCCAAGCTGGAGCCACATCACTGCGTCAGCGTAAAGCGTCAGTACGTCACTACAGACTGTAACAGACTGGGTGTGTTGTCAGTGTGATCTGAGAGTTACAAGGCTCAGTGAACGCATCACCAGCGATGGGCGGTTCAGCAGCCAGCATCTGTTGTTTGTGTTTTTTCTGCACTGAGACACATTCGTACCAGAGTTACACAGAGCAGACTTGTTGTACTGTTGCCGTGGTTACAGCGAACAATTACCGGCATTGAGTGTTCAATAAACCATTAACATCAAACCTGAAGTTTAGAATGAGAACCCCCCCAACACAAAGACCCGGTGCTAACCCAGGCACTAACCTGGAACTGGAACTGGCAGCAGCTAACTGTTAGCATCAGAGGGCTAATGATTCTGTGCTTGGAGGTTTACAAATTAAGCATTTTATCTGTTGATAATTCCAAAAGACAAAGTTCTTTGGGGCAAAGTCTTTGGAGAAACTTGTTTCAAGTCAACGGACAAAAGCGTAACGATCGTTAATTATCTGTTATCAATCCATCCAGTGTTTCATTGATTCTGTTTTATTTTGAAAAACACTGAAACGATCTCTGTCACAGGAAGTGATACACAAAACAGAAATATTACTTTTGTCATATTTTTCCTCTTTAATTGATTCCAATCTGTGTGTGTTTTCCTCAAAACAGCTGAATAAATGTTTCTAAATGTGACACACACACACACACACACACACACACACACACACACACACAGTGTGTGTGTTTGTTTGTGAGTGTAGTATTAAGGCTGCCAGGTTTATGTCTGATTGATTTACTCATCACTGGTTAACCACACACTCACACACATATACACACACACACACGTAGGAACACACACTCTGCTGCAAACATTATTCTGCTGAATTAAGTGGCGGAAAACTCGCCTGCAGGCACGCGGAGCTTTAACAAACTGAATTAATTCCACAAACAGCCTTCAAGTGATGCTCGATATAATTTAAAAGTGACTCAGTTATTAAATGACACACTAAACCTCAAACACACACACACACACACACACACACACACACACACAGGAGAGGAAACACTCCCTCATGATGCATTAATCTCTCCTTTCAGCACAGGGAAAAGCGCTCAAACAGATTACTGCTCTGCACTCACAATTTGACTCTGATTAATAATTCCACCAATCAGAATTGAGCGTGTCCACTTCCTGTCAAACAGAAGTAGTAAACAGTGATGGTTTCGCTCACACACACACACACAGGTAGTAAACATCCTGCAGTGTGTAATCACAGTGTAACTAAACTCCCTCTTTACTTTCACGCTTCATTTTCTGCTCCCTCCTCCTCTCTCTCTCTCTCTCTCTCTCCTGCTGTCTCGCTCTGTCTCTCGCCCACAGCAGTTAACTCCGTGTCATGCGTTAACGGTTGCTGTCGTCCTGTAATCAGAGCTCCAAACAGCTGACGACACGGCCAACACTGTGAGGTCCACTGAGCCAGACTGTAAACATGAGCCGGGACTGAACGGAGACGATCACCGTCACAAACACCATCAGCTCCAGTTTCTGCAGCGACAAGAGCAACATCTGCCCCCGAGGCGTGGAGGCGTCGTACAAGGTGTGAACAAAGCCGTCAAAGATATGTAGCTGGTCAAAGACATGGCATCAATGCCTCACAGACAGATACCAGTTCATCCATATCAACAGCTGCACAGCATGGCGTCCCCCAGGGGTCTGTGCTTGGCCCCCTCCGCTTTATTCTTTACATTCTCCCAAGTGGTAAATTCACCCGTCACTTCTTCCACATCTACGCTGACGACATCCAAGTTTACATCTCCATCAACTCCATCACTGCTCCAACCCTCTCTACCCTGACCGACATTAAATCCTGGATGCGAGTAAACTACCTCCAACTTGAACCTCTTAATCATCGGCACCAAATCCCTCATCACAACCACCAACAATTCAAAAAGTCTCGATCTGCTTTTTGAAAACATCCAAAGTGTCCATGGTTCTCAGTTCCTGGAGAAGATGATTCCAAAGTTTGGGAGCGACAGCCTCGAACACACACTGTCCTTTAGTTCGTGCTTGAACACGTCATGCTTTAAACAGTCACAAGAGTTTGAAGTGGATCCAAATTTAATGGATAAGAACAGGTGAGATACGAGATCACACACTGTCTTTATGTTTTATTTTTACTAAAAATGGTCTTTTTAGACTTAATATGAGCCAAATTCACCTGACAGATCCAGACAAAATGTCTTATTTTAAAATATTAAAGACAAAAATGATGCAATGAGTTGTTTCTGAAAAGTAAAAAAATCATTCATGCTGCAGAGTCCATAAAAAACTATGATAGATTTTTGGGTCTAAGCTCTTCATCCGACAGATATGTTGCTCAAAAAACATGTTTTAATGCAAGGGAGGAAAAAAGACCAAGTGGAAATTGCTGAAGTTGAGCAGAAGTGACCCAAAAACCCAACCTTAGCTGAAGGTTGCAGATTTAAGGACATTTGCAAAGTTGGAACTTTTCCACGAAAAATTTCAGAAATTAACAGGAATTTTCTGGACTTTATACTAACTGTATTTACCTGGTCATGAACATGTATAAATATTAAACATTTTGTTTTGTTATAAGCAGACATGCACGCAAAAATGCAATATTTTTAAATCAAGTTTAAAACAAGTAAAAAAAAAATCAGGAATTTTTCAGAAAAACATATTTAAGTTGACGGCAACAAAACCCTGAAATTTTCCAATACTCCTGAGCTGAAGTTCACATGGAAATCACAACAAAACTTTCCTGAAATTTATCAGAATTTTTTCCAGCCCTTTGAAGCCCTGATTAGGACTCAGTCAATATTTGGGACAACACTCAGATTGGATTTACACAGTGAGGAGGATCATGCTGTAAAGTTACACCCATGAAACACAGCTGGACTTGGACAGATCATATTTAAAGACATGTTTTAAAGTATTCTTTGTGATATAGAGATTACAACAGGATAAATACGTGGAAATGCTGCGACACTCACTGAATGAACAGTGACTAAACTCTCTGATGGAAGAAAAAAACCCATCATTTTGCCAAACCTCCTCAAGAACAGGAGAAGTTTTCCTGGAGTTTTCACGACATAAATATTATTTTAAAAGGTCGATCACTTCGGTTTTTATAATGTAACTCTGACAGAGTCTTAGATTTGAGTTTAAACCACTTCAACCCTCCAGTTTCTGCAGGAACACTATAAAGATTCATAACAGAAGGCAAGAGGAGAGAGAGAGAAGGAGAGAGAGAGA